>JAARMF010000573.1:53984-79824 GCA_022844705.1 Toxascaris leonina | reverse complement strand
GATCTAGATGTCCCCGGTTCGATCCAGGCTCCTCGCACCGTTCCTCCTTTCATAATCACCGATTGAGGCGCACGTTCTTAGCGCTGACAGAGTGACAGGATAATAGTTTTCGTTCTTCCGAAGTTAAAACAGGAATTTCCGGATCTCTCAGTAATTGATGAAACGCCCCGCCATGATAGCTCAGTAGGGAGAGCGTTAGACTGAAGATCTAAAGGTCGCCGGTTCGATCCCGGCTCGTGGCACGGTGACTCTCCTTATAATCGTCGGTTGAGGCGAACCTTTTTAGCGCTGACAGAGTAACACGACAATAATGTGCGTTCTACCGAAGTTAGTCCAGGATTTTCGGGATTTCTTAGTAATTGATGAAGCCCCCCGCCATGATAGCTCAGTAGGGAGAGCGTTAGACTGAAGATCTAAAGGTCGCCGGTTCGATCCCGGCTCGTGGCACAGTGCCTCTTCTTATAATCGTCGGTTGAGGCGCACTTTTTAGCGCTGACAGAGTAATAGGACAGTAAACTGCGTTCTTGCGAAGCTGAACCAGGATTTTCCGGATGTCTCAGTAATTGAAGGGTCCGCCGCCATGATAGCTCAGTAGGGAGAGCGTTAGACTGAAGATCTAAAGGTCGCCGGTTCGATCCCGGCTCGTGGCACCGTGCCTCTTCTTATAATCGTCGGTTGAGGCGCACCTTTTTAGCGCTGACAGAGTAACAGGACAAAAAACTGCGTTCCTGCGATGCAAAACCAGAATTTTCCCGATGTCTCAGTAATTGATGAAGGCCCCAGCCATGATAGCTCAGTAGGGAGAGCGTTAGGCTGAAGATCTAAAGGTCCCCGGTTCGATCCCGGCTCGTGGCACCGTGCCTCTTCTTATAATCGTCGGTTGAGGCGCACCTTTTTAGCGCTGACAGAGTAACAGGACAAAAAACTGCGTTCCTGCGATGCAAAACCAGAATTTTCCCGATGTCTCAGTAATTGATGAAGGCCCCAGCCATGATAGCTCAGTAGGGAGAGCGTTAGGCTGAAGATCTAAAGGTCCCCGGTTCGATCCCGGCTCGTGGCACCGTGCCTCTTCTTATAATCGTCGGTTGAGGCGCACCTTTTTAGCGCTGACAGAGTAACAGGACAAAAAACTGCGTTCCTGCGATGCAAAACCAGAATTTTCCCGATGTCTCAGTAATTGATGAAGGCCCCCGCCATGATAGCTCAGTAGGGAGAGCGTTAGACTGAAGATCTAAAGGTCGCCGGTTCGACCCCGGCTCGTGGCACAGCGCCTCTTCTTATAATCGTCGGTTGAGGCGCACCTTTTTAGCGTTGACAGAGTAACAGAACAATAATGTGCGTTCTTCCGTAGTTAAACCAGGATTTTCCGGGTTTCTCAGTAATTGATGAAACGCCCCGGGATGATAGCTCGGTAGGGAGAGCGTTAGACTGAAGATCTAAAGCTCCCCGTTTCGATCCCGGCTCGTGGCACCGTGTCTCTTGTTATAATCGTCGGTTGAGGCGCACCTTTTTAGCGCTGACAGAGTAACAGGACAAAAAACTGCGTTCCTGCGATGCAAAACCAGAATTTTCCCGATGTCTCAGTAATTGATGAAGGCCCCAGCCATGATAGCTCAGTAGGGAGAGCGTTAGACTGAAGATCTAAAGGTCTCCGGTTCGATCCCGGCTCGTGGCACCGTGTGTCTTCATATAATCGTCGTTTGAGGCGCACATTCTTAGCGCTGACAAAGTGACAGGACAATAGTTTTCGTTCTTCCGAAGNACCGTGCCTCTTCTTATAGTCGTCGGCTGAGACGCATCTTTTTAGCGCTGACAGAGTAACAGGACAAAAATCTGCATTCTGCCGAAGTTAGTCCAGGATTTTCCGGATGTTTCAGTAAATAAAGAAGCGCTCAGCTATGATAGCTCAGTAGGGAGAGCGTTAGGCTGAAGACCTAAAGGTATCCGGTTCGATCCCGGCTCGTGGAACTGTGCCTCTTCTTATAATCGTCGGCTGAGACGCACCTTTTTAGCGCTGACAGAGTAACAGGACAAAAATCTGCGTTCTACCGAAGTTAATCCAGGATTTTCCGGATGTTTCAGTTAATAAACAAGCGCTCAGCCATGATAGCTCAGTAGGGAGAGCGTTAGACTGAAGATCTAAAGGTCGCCGGTTCGATCCCGGTTGTGGCACCGTGCCTCTTGTTATAATCGTCGGCTGAGGCGCACCTTTTTAGCGCTGACAGGGTAACGGGACAAAAATCTGCGTTCTTGCGAGGCTAAACCAGAATTTTCCCGATGTCTCAGTAGTTAAAGAAGCAGGCCGCCGTGATAGCTCATTTGGGAGAGCGTTAGACGTTTTTTTAGCGTTTTTAACGTTGGGGTCCCACTAGTTGGAGTAAGTGATTTTAGGGATAGCGATTTTATAGGGATCGGTGGACTGATGACATCAATTTCTGTTGTTGGATCGCGGTTATTGTCCCTATGCATTGGTTTGTATGCAGTAAAGTTTCCACGCCTTTCCTGCGCTGAGAAAGTGAGATGAGAGGGTTTAATATTGGTGCGAGATGGAGGTATGATGTTCTGGAATCCTGCATGGTTCGTAATCTGCTGTCGTGGTAGTTCAGTGTCAAGAGCCTTGTACTGAAGTCCATAGGCGTGGAAATCAATCTTTGCGAGTCCCGTCGATCTCAGTTTCCCTTCTTGTATCTGAATGACTTTTTAGCAGCGCTAGATTTTATGAAGAGAAGAAATGGGAGCTGAGGAATTTTCGGATGACTTTCCGAGAAATACCGTGGACGATGGTTCCTGTAACAGTGTTGCTCTTTAGTGGGTTACTTACTCAATATATGAAGTTCTCCGGTCAAGTATGTGTTAATTGTTATGTGCTGTTTTTTCCCTCTTCTATCCTGTAGGTTCCCATTTTTCTATCATTTGTTGTCTTCTGCAGGATAGGAGGTGGGAGCACCGTGAAGAGTTTCTAAAGCAAGGCTATGTGCCCAAAGAGTGGTAGCTTTTGGCGAATATCTGAGGAGTTTCTCTTCTGCTGTGTTTCGTTTCGCTACAAGATTCAGGTCTTCCTTCTTTTGCCTGTGTTTGATCGCAGTGTGCAGTAGTAGCACTCCTCAATTCCAGCTTGGTTTCCCGTGGTAGTTGCGCTTTGCTATGGAACCTCGGAAATTAATTTCTTCGATCTTTGTTGCGGCACTTGCACTGTTGTTCAACAAAGATCTAAATATGCAGCAAAGAGTTGAATACATCACTTGCAAGAAGAGGACCAAAGATGTTATGCAATAGCGACGTTTTGGTTTGTTGTTACAAATTTTAGAATATGTGCAGCCGTCCACTTGGTCATCTTTTCAGTATTCAGCCGTCCACGAGCGTAGTCTATAGCTGTTTTCGATATCCACCATCAGTGCACCAACTGTCTTCTATCTAGGCAGATGATGTTTGTCATTTCGGCTTATTTCACCAAAAACTTGCGCGAGGAAGGTGTGAAGAAAGTTACCATTCCTTCGGGTGATTCATGCAGTCGTCAAGTTATGTTTTCAGGACGGTAGCCAGGGTCTATTATTAACTCATCTTGAATACTCCACTCTGTTCATGATTCAGCTGAGCGCACTTCCACCAAGCCGTCTGCAAAATGTTGCTGCGGTGAGCACTACAGTGCAATTTGTCACTCCGCTGTGCTCTCAAATCAACAATGGACCAGAGGCGATCGAATGCGGTTCGTCTGTTCTCAGTAATTTAATGTTGTTGATTTATGTTATACGAAGCTTATGGTTGTCAGAATGCTCAGTAAAAACATAGGTAAACGATTTTACACTAAAATATGATTCAAGTGACTAAATTGGCATTCAACGAGCTTCATCATCGATCTTTACCGTTGTGCGTCAAACGATTGTGTGTTCAGCTGATATTCTATTGTCCAGTTGCTTGTCACACGGAATTTGCATATTTGATAGAATTTCGGAATTAAGTGGTCGTTGGTGAGTGAGTGGTTGTGGCAACGGCAACCCCAAGAAGGTTTTTTAGCGGGTATTTTTTGATTCATGCTGATGGATTGATGCACCATATTTTGCATTGCTGTTATGAGGTGCATGGGATACACGTTGCAAATGCGGATAAACTTCTCTGACGGCATTATAACATGCGGAAATGGCTAATAAAAAATTTTTCTACGAATTTCCTACGCTTGCCTTGCGCCTGCTATGTTAGTGTCTATAACTTTATAAGACGCCACATTACTACATGCCGTTGTAAGTAGTTTTGTTCGCAGTTTTCAATAAGGGGAAATGTTTACACAGCAAGCGTAAATTTTATCAGTGATGTCTATATTCAGCTGTGGAACCAGTAGAATTGTGGATTAGAGATCTATCTGAAGGAATCATCTCTATCAGATGGGCACCGACAAGCGATATTCATGCCCTCATCAACTATCAAGTGTTCGTTTATTCCGTGGATAAACGAGCGCATTGCTCAATGAAGCCAATCGCGTTTTATGCTAACAGTGTAAGTAACCTTGTTCATACGCTATTTAAACTAATCTGATAGCTGAATAATTTGTGCTGTCATTTAGAGTTTCACTCACAGATGAATTTCAAGGGGAATTAATATCAGAAGTGGTGCAATGAAATTTGTTACGAACACTGCGAAAGTTCAAAGCACCACTTCGGTCGTTTATAAGTGACAGTTGTGAATCATTGTTTTCTGAAGCTTTTATGAAATGTGAACAAATTTCCAACTGCGTTTAAAACTTTTTACTAGTTTGACCGAAATTTACGATGTCGTTTCAACCATCTATGAGTCCTGCTTGACAAGAACGTATCGAATCTTCGGAATCGTTTGAGAATTTTGCATAAAAGAGTCACCCGCAATATTTGAACTATTAAAATCGCAGAGCAAATTCGTCGCATATTTAAACGTTCCATCAGTTTTTGAAAATAATGACTGCATTTGAAACATTTCAAAAATTCTGCGCAAAATTCACCGTATTGCTCGAACTTTTCGAGAACTTCGCTGAAAATTCTGTGAGGTGATGGAATTTTCCATTATTTGCTGAGTTTTTGAATGTAGAATGCAATCTTCGATATTTGGTAGCTTCGGGTAACCGATGTGCTACAAGTTTATTGTGTACGAGAGATGGTTTGTCGGGCGTATACACTTTGAGCATGAAAATATTTTCTCTATGTTCCTATTTCTTGTTGTTATTACTCGACTTCATTCTGATAACTAGTTTCACGGTTGTGAGGAGCTAATTTCGGTCATCAACGGCAAAGTTCCGTTGTGGGTTAACTTCCATGCTGTAACAAACGATAGCAACTTCTTGCCGAATAATATTTCATCTTTTGTCTCTCATGGAACGCATGTAATAACTAAACGACCGCGACACTTTTGGCTGCTTTTGAAAAATCCGTTCAAGTCGATTAAATTTTCTGCAAAATTAGAAAGTAATAATCCGTTTTGAAGGTTTTATGAATTGTGGTAAGGATCTGCTACGCTGATTCGGCCTTTTAGCTGTTAATCGTAATTCAATGCATCATTTGAACTTTTGCTGATTATTTACTAAACTGCGTTTAAATGCTGACAAAAGTATACCATATCGATGGGTAATTTTTGAATTCTGAAGAAATTGAGTCATGTAACCTTTTCACAAATCATCCTATTTTGGAGTTTTTGATAAAGGAGGCAAAATTCGCTGCATTGTTTTCTTTTCAACGAGGTTTTACCGGATGCAACGTTGGAGAATTATTTCTGAGATATTGGTGTGAGTGTTATAGCTGTGACTGGTGCTTTCACAGAGGAAATATGAGAAGAATATTTTCTGAAATCAAACACTGCAAAATGAGTTTTATCTCTACTGGAAATCATGCGTAATCTTGCTTCAACAGCATTTGTGTAAAAAAAAAGGTAACAAATCTTTATGCCTTATAGCTATGCCGAATGTAGAGGCGTTAATTAAGAATGATAATGTTTTTATTAGTTGTCATTTAATTCTGAAATCGACTTACTTCATCTCGCAAAGATTTGTTTACGATATCATAAACGTCAAATTTAGACATCTACATCTGCAAAGGTCGTGCTACCAGTGGAGCATCGTTGCGAATACCTCTTCCGCGTTGTCACCTACGACCTCATCGGGCAGAAAGCAGTTGCACAAATTAGACGATTTTATCCGATAATTGCTGCGAAAAGACCGTCATATATTTGTTTTATTATGGCACCAATCGTGATTTCTTGCTTTATGGTTATTGTTGTTAGGATATGTTATTGTAAAATCACAAAGTCAAGGAACGATGTAAAGTTACCTGAAAAGAAGGTTCTTGTGTATTATATCTGATTGAGGAAATTTCAAAGACTGGTTTCTAAAAGGCCTTCGGATTGAACCTCTTAGTACATGCATTCAAAGTACAGTTCTTTAAAGTTAAGGGTGGCGAGAAAATCACAGGCCATCAGCAACTAGATGTTTAGCAATATCAATTCTATTACGTCGTCGGAGCTTGAAACTTGTACCTGGAGTGTTCTTTGGCGGAAGTGATCAAGCACGATCATTTCCGCCACTCGTTTCCAGGAATAACAAAACTTATGGAAATTAAAAAATGAAATACTGGCCATGAAATCAGCTTTCGCGGATTATGATCCAACAACTCGATCTCTCACTTTTTGTAAAATACTGATACTGGTTAACACTGATCTCCAATGTGTTTTAATGCCTTTACGGACCAATGTTCATATTGGTTGATGCTGTATATATATAAAGCATAAATATTTTTAATAATCGTTTTTATTCGATCTCTTTCCCAAGATTTCAGTGACCCGATATATGACCTGTTCAAAGCAAAATTCAGCTGATGCACCTCCGCCATCCGTTATCAGTGTCCAAATTGGGTAAAAGCTAGAGTGCAAAAGTGAAGTGTTTCAGTGACTTAGCCGATCCGTCTTTTACTGCTGATTGCTAACGTTATCACAGCTGTGTTGAAAAAAAGAACAACTTGTCGTTTTCCTTTGACATGGGATATCATTCCCTCCGAATGTCTCCGATGGGACTTCTTCGAATAGCTTTGTTTGTGGGTCACTTACTTGAGCTGTCGTAAATGCCTGAGGCGAAGCTACACGACTGTTATCGTTTTCAAGGTTGTAAAAGTTGGATATGCTGCTGGTGGTCCATCAGCAATCTTTTCATATTCTTTCAACATCTTATAAACTCATCAATAGGCTAGAATGAAAACACGAGTTATTTGGAAGTAGTTTCCTGTCTTCATGCAACAGTCGTTCAGAAATGCACCTTTATATCAACATTCGCTGATCAATGATGCATCAAACAATTCACTGGAATCACAACGCACCCAAACGATGAAAACATATTATGCACTCAAACAGTGAATACACTACCTGGTCGGAAAATGAATACAGCAGTTGGGTGTCGCCACACTACCACACTCGTGTTGAGTGGCGCAGTATGCCGAAACAAGTGGAATGGTACATTTGGTCCAATATAGAAACGACGGAAGGCTTTGCGACGGACAGACAAAGGTTTCGTATTTCCGGTCGTATTCTTTGTATCACAGGAATAACTAATATGAAAACGTTTTCTTCATCTTTGAAATGGTTCTGTTGGAAGCAACGAATGAAGTTGATGTACTTCTGATAAACTGAAGCAATAATGAGCCTATAGAATAACCGAAGATCTGTGGAAATATCACAATGCAATGGGTTACGAACACGGTACAGCAAGTCAACAGCACAATCAGTCATTAAATAAGTGATGGACCGAGGATACTGGCGAAGATAATCCAGAAACTATGCGTATGCGAAGATGGCCTCAACTTTCTTAACCGCAGTGTTATCCCATTGTCGACTCCCGACGTTCTTTTTTTTCGCTAGCCGTGCCGGTTACGAGGGGAATAAGAAATAATCGGGCAGTTTCCTGGTATTCGCCATTTTCGCTCAAGTTTCAGACAATTTCGTTCAAATACTGAAATATCGCCACCAATTTAAATACTGAAATATCACCACTTACGGAGACAGTCTTACTCAATACTAGTACGGATTGGCTCTAAACGCAAAGCAATACCTTTTTTCCCACCTAATCAACTGATAACATAACTGCCGCAGTGAGCACTTACAAGAATTTTTCTCTCCGAATAGGCATTTTGTTTTTGAAAAATTATCAAAAACTGAGGCATTGTTAGCAGTGGAAATTGGCACATCGAAGCAGCTAATTCTGCTCCGAAGGCAGGAAAGAAATAATAATGCGCGTGAAGAGGAAACGGCAAAATCGCATAAAGTTACATGCTTTTGGACGGTGCCCTGAGGAACGGTCACAACATTGTGGGGAATGTTCATCCAATCCACAAAAGATGTTCGGATTATGAAGATATTTGGTATTGACCCCGTTTGCATTTAACAATCACTCTTAACCGCAATTATATGAAACAAATTATACTTTATAATTATTATCTCATGAAAGTGTTCTAATAAAATAAGAGCGATTGATAACGTTTCTGAAACTTAGAGGAAATTACCTCTCAAATTAGAAAAAAGTTGTGAGTCGAAAGCTGCACGATTAAAAATAAATCGCAAATTAGGGCCTTCAAATTAGCCCCACAGCGAAGAATACCACGAAGAACAGCACAACAATAATAAATAGCACTCAATGATATGGTAGAATCAGTAACTGAACAGTAAATTAACGTTTCCTACAAGGCCAAATATGGCTTCTACAAAATACATGATACTGAGGGGGAGTAAGACGATAAGGGAGAGAGGTGTGCCTTGAATGCACTCACAGAAATCGATAGAGATAGATAATCGTACATACGGCAACCTCAGCCTAATTTACCACATATTTATAAGATGTATTAATATGTGGCAGATCGATGATAATTTTATGCTAAACAGAATTGCACTGAACTGATCCTTCCACAAGCCCTTATGATTAACGCAAATTTTATGAGTTTATTTGCTCGTGACAAGCTATTATAAGCTTCAATGGAATGCCCCACAATGAACTGTACGAAACTGCTGATAAAAAATCACTTCACGACCGAAAAAACAACAGATATTTTGAAGAACGTGAATAAGATTTGCTAAGAACGCATCCATCATTTGTAGTAAAATGGAATATTTGTTTCACAATGTTACGTTCAATTAGTAAACCGGAAATGATCATGTACAAACAATGCATTGAAAAATTCGAAGACTTTTTAAGCAGAAAATGCGAGCTTAATGGAGGCAAAATGTGGGAAATAAGAGAACAAAATAAGGGTAACAAAATAAGATAAGCCCACCACTAATTTTTTTCGTAGGGAAAAAAAGATCCCAAATTAAGAAGAAGCGAGGTAGGACATAAAGGAGGAACAAATAAATGAACCAGATAGTTTCAAATAAATCAAATGATGAAAAGAGAGACAGATTTCTCAAGTCATTTCCCGAAGAACCAGAAAAGCTATTTGTCGGCTGCATCAAAATTATTTGAAAGGCTTGACAGTTTCTTGATTGAACTAACGGATAGCAAAAGAGGTTCAGAAAATGCACTGCCACGATCTCTATTTTGATGGACATATAACCTCTTCAGACGGCAAGAAGAAGAGTCAATAAAAATGGGATTCAATGTTGAAGATATCAATAGAAACATAAATTATCGTCGATATGAGCGATCAAACGGCGAATTTTTGAGCATTTTGATGTGAAGCGGATGACCAAGGGCACCTGAAATTGTGAGAAAGTTATGTAATGCCGAATTCAGGACACTCACAATAAGCCATATATGATCGCAAGCTGAGTACAGTTAGACAGTTATGAAAAACTTTTTCATCTACCACTAAGATCACAAACACGAGATGGGCAAATGACATCGGATCGCAGAAGGCGACAAACCACATCGCCCAGTGCCAACCATAGGGAAAGGGGTTTTAGAGTAAAACACTGGTCAACGACTAGAAGCGATAAATTAATAGCGAAAGCGACTGATACTTTTAAAAGGCTTCTTTGAAGAGTCAAATAGAAGAGATGATGCCAATGGAATCGACGTTTGGATATTGTTAACACTTAATTCGAAAGATGCCAAGAATGGAAACTCATAGATGGGTAATAATCGATTCAATTATCTAAGATCGAAGGCCGTCATGATCATATTTCGTGAGTTGCAATGTTAGCGAACCATTTTCTCGGAAACCTTCCAAATTTTCTGCGAACAAATCTTAACAACTGATTCCACCATTATAATTTGAACTATGAAATGAGTCATCAAGAGTGAAACATCATCAGTGATATTCAAATAGATACTCCGCATTAACCGATTGAGTTTGCAAAGAAGCAAACAATCAAAAAAATGTGTTTTAACGAAATGCACAAATAAATCTGTGAAAATTAAGGCGTCTTGGTTAGTTCTTATAAACGAACACAATGTCGTCGTTATTTTTCATTGACCAAGAAAGTTGACGGCATTTTCGTTAGAATATTTTCGAATATGCAAATTTAGTTGGTTTGTTCAACTGACGATTACACGATTAGGACATAAAGCGTAAACAAATAGCACACAAACATCCATAATATTAACAACAATAATCAAAGGATATTATGCAAAGGATATGCCTAACGAAGTCACCAACAATTATAACGACACCGAAATGAGTGGAAAGTGATATGAGACAGATCGACACTTGCACTCAAGCCTATCAAGTAAAGTGCTACTCAAAATGTCTAAAAACGATAAGGATCTCGGCCGTCCCACAAAATCGGTAGTTCATGCAAACCCCGCACAACTCAAATTTCATTTTTTTTCGCTGTCCTCGTCTAATTGTTATCAAAATTCTATTGCACCTTCAGCTGAAAATAACTCCTTTCATAAAACTTTCAATCAGAATGAAACTACATCAAAGCTCTAACCAGCCAGAAAGATTAGAGCCCTGAAATTTCGATGTCAAAGTTATTACAACTCGCAAAGTGAGACCAACAGGATGGATGAGAACACGTTAGCACCTACAGACGTGCGAAGATCTGTCGTCACAATGTGTTATTCTACGGAAAACCAGAAATCACATATTACGAAACACAGAGAATAGAACGAAGAAACAAAAGCCGACATTCTTTTATGTGTAATTTGCGTGTTCTATTGAGCTCTTGGAGACGTAGGAAAGTGCAAAACAATGACGATATATTGACTTATAGGTCCCTTTTAATTTCGTTCTCAGACATTCCATGCAACAAAAGTTGTGTCGCATCGACAAAAAATCTCAAACGTCATTGTCGCATTCTTTTGATGACTCAGGCATAAAGGCGACTAGTGTAAAGAAGGAAACGTAAAAATGCTGCGACAGGAAACGAAAAAAAAATGAACAAACAATCATTCGTAAAAATATGGTGAATTGATTGAACTGATGCAATAGCGATCATTTCAGGATATCGCTTTTTGATTGATTGAAATCATGAAACTCTCCTTGAAAGTCAACAAAATGTTTACCAATCTCTAAATATTCCACATAATTTCAGTAGGATTGAAAACTTAGTTTGCCTGTCATTATGAGATCGCACTAACATTAAAGTATTCGCTCATGCATAGATTCTTAAGCAAACTTCATTGCTCAGTCAGTCCAAATATTTCCAACTCCCACAACTGAACTCGATGAACTCGACAAAACAGTCTAAACTCTCGGTT
Source organism: Toxascaris leonina (assembly GCA_022844705.1). Classification (NCBI taxonomy): domain Eukaryota; kingdom Metazoa; phylum Nematoda; class Chromadorea; order Rhabditida; family Ascarididae; genus Toxascaris; species Toxascaris leonina. The sequence continues at coordinate 68,186 of JAARMF010000573.1, read as the reverse complement.
TCTTCCATCTTGAATCGTGAGGTCAAGATCTGCTTCCCGAACTTCAATAAATTAAAATAGCTAAGTTGAAAAAGCTCGCACACATCAAAAACGTTCGATAGATCGAACGACTGAGGCTTTCTTCCTGTCCACATTTGCAAAATGAATTCATGCACAATCTTTCATATATTTTAACTGTACAGCGAAGAGGCGTCATTCAATTCGTTTCATCTATACAGCGCATATTAGTGAATGCCCATATATTAATGTTCTTTAATAGTCTTTTGCACAAATGAAGAGCGAAAAAAAAAAAGAGATTAACAACTTAATAAAATATCTGCTAACATTGAAGTAAGTAAAAGCGAAAGAAAAGCGGAAAAGATGGCATCATCCACTTTGGAGGATAATTTCTACACATGAAACAATCGCTATAGTAACAATTCATTAGTTTTCCCCGATATCAACTGCTTACTAAGATCGAAGCCTTTTCTTGAGCTGTTGAAGCGATAACAAAATTGTCGAGCTTCAACCGCTAATGCCGGTCATTGCCAAGTAAGTGCGCTATGAGAATTTGAATAGTGCGAAAATATGTGCCGAAATTCGGCATTATTGACCATGAAGCAGTTTCAAAACATATGAATTTCATTTGGCATTTCGGCTACATGAGTGAATCAACTTGCAGCCCAATAGTATGGAAGATAGAGAAACACGAGACGAATGCTTCGCGTAATCTAAAGCATCGAAAAAATAAAATCCAGGAATCGTGCAGGATTCGGCAAACCCAGTGGCTGGTCTATTTAATCAATGCACGGACGATGACCAGAAATAACACTGCAAGATGATGGCTCGACCACTCAATGAATGTTGATGGTAATGTTGATAGTAAAAGAGTGAAGATCGGAAATGGACAGAGTGAACAGGCCTGATTGGTCCAACTTTACAAGACAGCGCAGGTTAAGAAGCTCAAGGCAGAAGCATAAAATGACTGAAAAGGTCATCATATGAATTGTTTTATCTGGAACTGTTTCTTGAACGCTGAAGCGATGTTCCGATATGTTCTCTAGCTAAGTAAAAATCAACTAATAAAAAGTAGAGAGCGATAGACAAAGGTGGAAAAATCAATAAACGGCTGGAAAAATCAATAAATACACAGTATAAAAGTAGTAATACAACAACCACCCACCGTTACCATAACCCCATCCAATCAAAACTTCACTATATAACTACGTCCGTCCTCTTCGGCTCAAGTTTCCCTCAATAAAATCACCTGCAAAAGCTTTCAATCAAGCATTTGACCCGATGGTGGAATGTATATAGTGTTCCAGTGAAGCACTTTTTTTGCCTCCAGTAAGGATCAACACTTAGGAAAAAAGTACATCGATGATTTTCTTTTTATGTTGCAAAATTTTACGAATTTATTCGACGATAAAAATAGTTTGCGATTCGAAATGATGGACTCACTTTGGCACTGAGTGGAAATGAATGACGAAAGGACGAAAATCTCTCAAGGCATATTTACTCGTAAACTGCAAGAGCATGTGGATGTGAGAGGGAAGGTGATCAGTCCTGTCACAGAATGAACGCCTACAAATGAAATCTTGTTCTCCACGTGATTCGGCCCTTTCATTTTACTGAGGTGTCTCAAGCATTCCCACCAAATAGGCCACCCCTGTCAACTTGAACAAACAGCACGCAACGTTCCGGGCTCTTCAAGAAAGCCGTTTCCACAACTTTCAGGATGAAAGGCAGCGCGAAACCAATTCGACGCTTTTTCTTTGCAGTTGATTAGAAACTTTCCTTCACCCGAAAGCTGAGATTGGGAAATGTTTTCGTTGTTGACCACATAACGGGAGTACTAACAATACTGTTTTGCAAATTATAATTTGAAACCGAATAATTATGCAGCCTATTCGGTGTTCATTAAATAGCGGATATACAAACAAAGACCATTAGAAGTGAGGATTGCAGGAATATATAATCAAATGTCCAAACCTGAAATATTCTATCCATGCATACCCCAGTTTCCTCATAACTCATATATGACGATTTTCAGGAAAGAGGTGGAAAACCAGGATGAGGTGTAACCAGGGTATATCTCCGAGCACGTCTAAATCCTTGGGATTGCAGATGATAACAAATTTGGTATGTGTTGACATGATGGTAAAGCAGAGGAATTTTCATATAGGTATATCGGAGAAAAAATGCATTCGGTAGGGTTTTCAAAAGAACGGAATTACAGCAAAGATTGACGAGAATCCCAAGCGTTCACTGACGGGAACTCACTGCTAAACTGTATCAAAGCTCTAAGCAAACAATTCCACAAATTTTATCAGCTAAAATAACCTATAAAAATGAATTCAAAAATAAGATTTACTTTCAAGGTGTGCAATTAGCAAGCAACATGAAGCGCACCCGTATAATGTGAAGAGGACACAACGAAAATTTCGGTAAAACCAACGTGTTCGTTGCTCAGTCGTACAATACTATCAAATACAAAAAGCCCATCTGGCATCATGCCATGCTTGAAAGTTCGGGGGAGTTTCGACCTTAGGTCAAGGAAGCGGAAGTGAGTAATTTAATATCTCAACAATAAAAAACATCAATGAAGACTTTAGTAAGCATAGAAAATTAAATATTTGTGTTGAATTAAATATAATTGAAAAAATTATTAAAAGATAATGAAAAGGATCATTAAACAATAGGTGAAATTATGCCCCAACCAACTGCCATTAGAAAGATTTTTCCACTCTTCATTAACACCAAAGCTACCCCTTAAACAGCACTTCGGTGAGAGTTGTGCGGTTCGAATAGACGGTGTCACTTAGCTCGGCAGTACACAACGCTCCCTCCCGGGAAGCGCTCCAACTGCGAAGTGAAAGCGCTTCTGCGTCTGCACCGGATTCGTTCTATCTAAGCGGAAGTTATTCGTGTATCAACAATGAAAATATGAGATGAATTCGACGAAATAAGAAGTCATCATGTTTGGATTCAAATACCAATCCAATGCAAAGTTCGACGTCGAAGAATAGATGCCAAACAACCTTTCGCTTAATAATTCGAAGTTCCCAATTCAGCTCGTAGAAGGTCCAAACGGTTAGGTACATATAACAACAACCAGCAATATAAAAGAGGCAAATTATATTAAAAAAAATAATTAGACGGGTAATTACAAGTGAAAGTTTTACCCGCTAATACGAGTGATGTTAGCATAGCGAAGTGGAGAATAACACAAAAAAAACGACAAATTAACACGAACGAATAAACAACTGCAAAAACGGAAACGAACAATAACAACAAGCACCAAAAGTGACCACTGCTGAATGTCACCTTCTTGGAAACTCTGAACTCAAATTTCCGGCACCTCAATGTCCTAGAAAGTGCCACCCTAGCTCTCTCTCCCCCTCTGTCATTGAGCCTGCCGCTACCTTTCTATTCCAATTTCACCTCATCAAAATGAATGAACCGGCTCATCAAAAAACACCTTTTCGTCTAACGCATCCGGAATTGTTTTTTTTAGCACTGAAGAAGAAAAGCACAACGCTGGCCCTCCAAATTCATATTCTTCCACCATGTGGTCTAAGCGCCATGCCGAAGAATTCAATATGGATAGAAATTCCATAATCAAAGCCCCACTTTTGTTCGCCAATTTCCAGTGAAAAGAACTGCATTTTAATGTGCAGCTCATGGGAAACATGTTTTGCCGCTATCGTCTGATCGAAATACCTTGACTACGACTGAAATTTAGAGAGCTATCTACAGCAACATATACGTCAATCGCCTTGCTAATGAATCATGCAATGATCTTCTGCAAAGCAAGCAGAATGGAAGCAGTTCTTTTCTTTGTATAGAAACAATTTTGCTTGTAGCTTTTCATTCGGACCAGAAGGCAATGGAACATAAAATAATATTAAACAACATTCGACCGATGAACGAGATACATACGGACAACAGAGGAAGGGAAAGTGCTATATTAGGCGACAGCTGCGTGCACAGTGCAGCAAAAAAAAAGTGCTTTTGGCAGGCGAAAATAAAGCAAATAAATATTCACAGTTTATAGTCGTTGTAATAGTAGAAAGTTTTCCAGAATTTCGTTCGATTACGTCGATATTTCACATAGACCATGAATACTGCTGCGGCTGCTATTGACAACCAAAGCAGGTAGAAGAAGTGACTACCAGATGACGGATCATATGGCTTTACTGAAATAACATCATTATTAATGTGAGTGGACGCTTAGCGATAAGTCATACCCACTGCAATTGTTTTCAGCAATGAACATCGAAACATCGTTCGCATTTCCGATTGCCACTCTGATGGGATTGATTCGTAGAACGGGTTCATTTGCAAAAAAAAAGTTAAAATTAGCTCATTGGCCATCAGTCATTGAAGCATTCATTACTTAGAACACGGCATCTAATTACTTATTGAGCTCCGCAAAAATGTTTCGCGGTCTTTTTTTTTCTACTCAAAGCAAATAAAATAATAACAGCCCTTTGCGTTTAATCATTTTGTGTAACGTTTCGATATTTTTGCATTATCATAGCAACCATCCATTCCCTTAGACATGATTCAATTAGGGATCGGTTAGGCGAACACTACAAAGATTTCCTGCATTAATGGACAACGCGCTACTGAAAGATTTATTTCAATGCACCTCAGTCTGAGGCGTTACATTATAAAATTCGACTAGTTCAACTTTCTCAATTTTTATTTTCATCCCTTATCTGAATAAAGTTGTAAATCATAATAGATGGATAATGACCAAAAATTCCATAGTTGTGCGGTTTTAACGTTCAATGGCCAGTCGTCAGAAGGTGTTAATCGAAAATAGGTAGTAAAGGTGACTCAACCGACTGAATTTCATATGATGCCCTCGGGGCAACTCACAATTAATTTATCGACGCCATACACTCAAAAGTCGCTCGTCTGCTAACTATTTAAAATTGAATATCCTTTGCATGTTTGCAACGCTGCCCAACTCTACTCCTTTCGTATACGATAAATGGATCCCTCCCCCCCCCCCCCCCCCCCCCTCGCCCACCACTTTAAGGTAGTGAACCTAATGCAATGGCGTTTCTCCGAACAGCAATTGAATCCCACTTCTTAAAATGATCTGCAAGAGTAAAATTCGTAGCCTCCTCCCCCCTCTATCAAGATGACCGCGCACAAAATTAATCACTTACCTCTGTTCTGTTACTTTATTGTGACATAAATATTAATAAGCATTACTGACCATAATCATTGGAGTCGATGTGCTTCCATCGGCGTTGCGGGTTGGCGTCAAGGTTTTCCCTCCGAAGACGCTGCTCGGTTTGCTCGAGACGATCCACTTTATCGACACCAATCGCGAATCGTGGATTGAATCGCTTCGATGCTGCAGCCTTTAACGCACCGCCCTCAAATTCGCTCACTTTGTAAAGCGGTGCCTGCTAAATTGTTTCCACTCACTACAAATATCCGCCATCAATTGCAGCTAAAAATTTCTTGAATTAACTCAACCCATCCATAAAATTTGATGATTTATTTAGGAAACTTAAAGACCTTCTCTAGATATATAACTCAAGTAATAAGATAACGATATTCAAGTATGGACGTAGCCTAAGCAGCTGAAGAATTACGTCATGAAAGTGAATTACTTTGAGTGCATTGAGATTCACAAACATCGCTCGATGTAGCAAAGTGTGGCAAAATGCAAGCAAATGTGAAAGTGGTGCTGAGGGTATCACTTGAAAGCCCATTAGCGCATCAACGACAAGTCATTTGTCATTCCTTTGTGGTTGCAAGTAACAATAACCTCGACGTCTTGATGCAGTGCAACTGTCTCCACAACACCACGATAAAGTGCTTTATGATTCCTTTACGATTAACTGTAACATGACTCGTATCAAACGAGCACACATATCCATAGACGCACCTCGAACGCATGTAACGTGTTCCCCTCCAATCATGCATATATACAAGAGCATCCTTGCCGAACGCAATCTACCATCACTCAGGTTCTGCTCCAATGATCTCGCCCATCACCTTTCACTTGATTCTTGTTTACATAGGTGGAAAGCCTTCGATTCAATTTGCAACAATAACACGAGATGAAGCTGGAAATTTTGTTGGAATCTAACACAATGGTCAACAAGCCTCACCGTGACCATAACTTACAAACACCACGAAAAAGTGACCACTGCCGAAACTTCATATGAGCAAATGTTGGTGAACAAACATCGGGCAGTGACTATTGCCGAGGGATCGAACGAACGCTCGAACAGTTCTTTCCATTTGCCAAGCCGACACATTATCCACATATATGCACAGCTTTAGGATTGCAGCGAACGTGACAGAGCAAACGCCACAGTTTCAAGCTAGTTATTATGTGGAAAAGAATGCATCACCTCACATCCTGTCAAGGGAGTATTCAGCCCATAAGCGGCGAGTGCGGCTATCTTACTTAAATCAAATGCTAGTTTTTGTCCACGTTCCCTAGAAACAACATGTGCAACGCACATTAACTTCAAAACGGNCCACATTCCCTAGAAACAACATGTGCAACGCACATTAACTTCAAAACGGAACAAGGAGGATTCGGTTCACTTGTCTTTCAGCGCTTGCAGCTTTCAAGCAATGCAGTATGCGGTATCACAGGGCATGTGTCCAACTGGCATAAGAGCGATCCTTGAAGTGATCTGTGCAAGGAAACACAAGCAGATTCTCCGTTGCAAAGAGACACATCCCATTCGTATCACCAACATAAGGCGATATGTGCATCACAACAAAGACATGTGCTATTTAACTGTTACTGCATGCCCTCCACCGATTATTATTTCCCGCTATATTCTAGTCGTCAAAACAGTTGCGACAGATAATTACTCTTAGTTGCTGAAATATGCAAAAGTACTATGTTTTGAAGCATAGTATATATTACAAGTAAACCCCCCTCCTCCCCCTCGGCATCATATCAGCTCTCCCTCTCAATACATGGGTGCTGCAAGCTTCCGGACATTTGTTCGGATTTCTACGAGAAATTCGCAACGGCTGTGCGTGAATGTGGTGCGATTTTAACTTAAAGGTGCTTCGTAAAGCCATAAGGCCATAAAGCATTTTTATTTGTAAACGTAAGTACAGAGAGCCTCAACAATGAGTATCGTGAATTGAAGAAAGAAGAACGGTCGAATGGAAAGCGTCGCGGATGACGTGGCTAGTCCAACAATCTGGAATACCCGCAATATCGACTAGAAGTTGCTCGATCTATGTCCTAGCCCACTGGAAAACAAACACTAAGTCGACTTTTGTGATGATGGAGAAACGATTCTGGCAAATGCAAGCTCATGTGATGTGTGACAGTACTACTTACTTAAATGGGATATGACCCCTTCGAAATGTTATCTTTTGTCATATAAGAACCATATGATTATTGGAAACAACTCACTTTCTCTACCTTTTTTCTGGTAATGATTCTTCCCTCTTCCCTCCTAGAATAAGAAAGAAGAAAAGCGAAAGCAACGGATATAGAAGAATTTATATCGAATTTCAAGAAANCTAGAATAAGAAAGAAGAAAAGCGAAAGCAACGGATATAGAAGAATTTATATCGAATTGCAAGAAACCTATTTCAGCAAACAAAAAAAAAATGAAACCAGTCAAACTGATTTGACAGAATAGAACCGAGACCAAATAGCTGCTTAACCTGCAGTATCACCAGGCGCTGTTTTTGTCGTGGATACTGTCCCATCGAAAAAGGCAAGAAAAGGACAAGCACACCCCGAAAATGGGGCATATCTTTGCCGTATATTCCGAAATGAAAAATCTCTCAAATCATTCTTTTCTTTGCTTTAATTTTATGACCTTCTGAACAAATCTCCTGAAACATCCGTGGGCTTTGTGCACAAATACGGAAAATGTAATCGCTTCTCCCTAAATATGGCTGATATTTCTTTCAAGAGGCACAATCCACTAATGGAAAACGAAGGGATATGAGTGCAGAACGAACACAAACAATAGAAGTTGTGCGGCGAATTATGTACATTAACCACTGATGGAAAGGTGAATATAGAAAAGTGTTAACTTCCTCAGTTCCCTGCCATGAACTTGTCGACAGCAACAAGTCAAAAACCGCTGAGTAACAGGAATTATTTCTAGAATGTAACGTATGTACGCTGCTCATTTAACTGCAGAGGCCGCATGAGCTCGTATTTCGCAAAGAGAGTGAATTTGCATAGATCGTATTTTTGGCCGATCGTCACTACTTAGAAGCTTTATATAAATCTTCGCATGGGATTTCTCGCGAAGTATGAGGCCAAAAGTTATAAAAATGCAAATCACGAGTTCATCATAGTAAAAGCCGATGCAGATTACGTTCAGCGTGCATATGTTGATCATTCGAGGAAAATACGAAAGCAAGCCATATACAGGTGTCAAGCCACCTCCGTCCGGATTCTACGCTCAAGCACCTTAGACAGGCATTATGTTTCAGCAAGACAGGATAGGCGATGTGCTGGCGGGTATTTCTGCGCACTAAATGACGAGGAAAGGGGGTGAAGGCTTCAAGATTTGCTTATGCAATCATAAGACTAGTGCTGGAATCAATCGAGCACACATTACATGGCATACATGGTGATGTCTCAGCATTACCATATGGTTGCTATAAAGCGACTGCCCAATTAAAGCAGCTAAAGAGATACTCGGACTAATCTACTTTATATAGAAGGCCTAAAAAATAAAAGAACAAAGAATGCATACCTCAGGAGAATCAGTTTTGATGTCCGAATAGTAGGAGATGAGGAAGTTGAGCACCTCGCTGTCAACGAATCCGTCGTCATTGTGGCACTGTGCACAGATCGACGCCGGTGGGAACTGCTGCTTAGGAAAGGATGGATCCTCGCTTTGTGTCTTTGCTAATACTTTATTGACTATATTGTGTGTGCGCCACAACCACAATATACTGTCAGCTGAAAGAAACATTCAGCGTTAAAATTCATAGCAAATGAGAAGTAAATAAATTTTCTCAATCTACAAGATAGGGTACCAGTGGGAAATGATGGGACGATGAAGAGATTCTCTATACAGAAAAAAGCTTAAATTCTTTCCGATAGAAATGTATTCCATTTTATGGACACTTATTTCGGTTACGTTTCTTCAAAGTGGATGATTTCGAAAAGTACCATACTCTCCAGATCTGTTTAACTTTCCCCCTATAGCTCCTATGTATGCTCTCGGCACGCGCCCCTAGATGATATTTTCGATCAAACTGTTGCAGCCGTTTATTCATCGACACTGCAGATGCCTCCAGTGCAAGCGATCTTTTAAGATATTGCCATATAAACTATCAAAAACACTCAGCGAATCTCACATAAATAAGAATATTGTACTAATTATTGAATAAATCGAATTTTGCAAGAAGTGAAGCAGAGAACATTATCGTGACGTACCTGCTCGCCTTATAGTACTTTTATCGGTCTTCTCGACATGGTTATGGAAGTGTTTGCCGCATGTTTCACAACTGAAAAATCTGTAGATAAATTGATGAATTGGTTCAACCACTTCGACCGCCGCGTCGAACGATGGATCTGCAAAAAATTACACCCGTTAAATCAGTAAATATCTCTCGTATGAACCAGAATACACAACTTCTGTCGATTCTGTACGGCTAAAAAAGAGAACTCATAAATGCAATTCTAGAAAAACCAGATTTGAGAGAAGAGAGAAAACATTTCGATAGGCAAAACATCGTAATCGGCACTTACTGTTCTGCTCGATCCTAAATGCTTCAACAGTGATCGTATGGAGAAGTGTCCAAAGACCACAAGAGTAGCCACGAAGATAAGGCTTCGAACCACGACACGCTATCCACGTCATATTTGTTGGCAGAGGATAACCCAAGTCTGACTGAAATTGTTGCAGTCGATTTTTATACGTAAATATAAATTTGAGCTTTACATAAGATAACTGCTTTCCGTATATGATGGCTCAAATCATTCACCTCTTCTTTTAAACTGTCACAGCATAACAGCGACAAACTTCGATCAATCAATCCAAAAATAACTCCATGGAAATAAAGCGACACCGGAAGCAACACATTTACGTCGTACGGAAAATATTGGATATAAAGCGAGCAGGAAACATGAATGGACGAATGAAGGCAAACAACAAATATTTCAAGAGTGCAAAACAACCATTTGATGCGATCCTTCAAGATCCCAGATGGTCCCATATTCACCAAACTTTGGTAAGCCAATGTCTACGAAATGCAATCGTATTATTTTGAGCTTTTACACCCAATACATCAGTAACATTTGGCTCACTTCTGAATGAATGCAGTCATGAAAAATGATTGGAAAAAAATGAAAAAAAAAATGAAAAAGAAAACCAAAGTGGCATGAATCAATGAAAAGGAATCAACATCCCTATTGCAAATGCAGCAAAGTTGCACAACTTGCAACTTACTTGCACACTATCGACTTTGGCGATCCACTGCTCAGCGGAAACCTGCTGCGTTTGTGACAACCATTCATCTAACCGATAGAACAACCGTCGAATTGGAACGGTGCCAGGGGCGTACTGCAAAATCCAAACGTTGGAGGTCTTTTGTTTGAGTCAGTTGCAATTTCAAAAAACATGACCCTCAATTCGATTCTCGTTACTCTTTTCATCAACCACGTGTTCAGCAATTTGCTAGCGTACATCAACGAGAACGTTTATTAGTCGAACAAATCGAAATCAACTCACTATTTGAACCTGACGCATCGGAGAAAACAGCCTTAATTTTGAAAAATTGGAATTTATCGTCGGGTTTCAAAAGGTTGCAGGGAAAAATAAAGTGGAAGTCACTGTCATTTTTTCAGCGAATTGATTTTGACGTCATTTCGGTGAATTGTCTAAGTTGGCCATCAATTCACATAGGTGGAGGCACATTATTTGCACAACTGAATGTGCAACATACCGTAAAACTTGATTAATGCACAGATGAAACATTAAGGCGAGAAAATGATCTTTGGTTTTTCTTCCAAAAGGAAGTTCTTGCTTGCCTTACATGAAGCTATAGTTCCTTTTAGAAAGTATAAAATTTATGCCGAAATTGAATAAATATTTGGGATTATTAAAATTATTTGATATATCCCCTAAAATGGAACGTTACCTAATTGATGTTAAAGAAATTTCCCAGAAATCTGTGCAAAAAAAATCATTTCAGAAACACCAAAAGATGAAGCGGTCTCATTTGCCTCGAATGCTTTCTGCGAAACAATATTATGCCCACCTTCTTCAACATGTGGATCCATAATTTCAGTGCATTCATATTTTCACCCTCGATAACTTGTCTACGTGGAATCTCTTCTTTCAATATATAATACATCGCTGAAGTTAAATCGAGTAGTTGCACCTGAAAAAAAAACCTTTTTATAAAAAAAATACGGCCACAGATACACAAGGTTATCCTATCCCATGTGGAACTTATCCCGAGCAGAAATTAGCATGAAAATATATATGGCGAATGCCTGTAGCAATAGCTGTGAGTTGAGAAACAAGAAAGAACGTCTCCCTTCCCTCTTCACTCGTTTTCCCTCCTAAGTACTTTTTAATAGATTTAAACAAATGTGCGTGTGGATCTCCATGTAGTTTGTCGAAATTCTGCAAATTAAATTCACACCTCAAATTGATTCCAAGTGACATCGATCATTTTTTCAGTTTGCTGCATAAACGGTGGGGCAGTTACTCCAGTTGGTGCCTGAAACATTACTGAATTACCTATTTGGAACACTGAGTAATTCAATAAGCAAGTAATTTCCTTTTCGTTGTCACTCTTCGAATATATAGACAGTTGGCATGCTTCAAGCGCCATTGTTTAACGTGTTATGGTCTTCATTTTAATGAGTCTTTACACAGATAGCGATATAAAAAAAATGAAAGCAACCAACGACAACTTTTGAGGTTAGTAGTGCAACATGCAGTTATTGCAAATTCAGCCTGCTATAGCATTTGAATGCATGAATACTCCAGAAGAAAAAGTTCTGGAGGTGTACGCGTTTTTACGAGTATCCCAATCGGCCATGCACCTAATCCATCGAATATTCGCTTGCGGGAGATCAATTTTAGAAGAAAACTCGGCGTACAAATTCTGTATTCCAGGTATCTGCCCTTAACGTCGATAGAAATTGTTCAGCCAGGAAGAATAGAAAATTGAGTATCGTTTTCGTTATTGACTTCCTCAGGTGAAACTGCCAAATAGGTAATAGGACGAATTCATGCATTAAAATTAACACGAAAAATAGCTGGCAAGAAGTGTATGTGAAAATATGAGAATATGCAAATTGTGCAGCTACTGTCCCGTCATTAATAGTGCTTCAAATAAAATTCGAAAACGAAATTAGCAGCAAATACTCGAAGGACACAACTTTCTACCTTGAAGAATGTCTCCTGAGTTTAGCTGAGATGCCATACCTCATGTTTCCTCACCCGTTCAATTGGTTCTGCCTCCAATCGCATTTTCCACTGAGATGGTTTTTCCAAAAACAGCTCCCCACAACTTTTTCGCTTCTCAAGAAATGTGCATTTCTATGAAACAATTTCCACTTCAGATGATTTAGTTGGGAATTCGGTTGCCTAAATGTCTTCGTTTAAAACGATTCTCGTTTTTAATTGCGATTGGTAGTATTAGTGACGATCTTCAAAGGCAAAAGAGTGCAAAGGGAATAAAATCTGGCAACCCTGCCAGCACTCAGTATTAAATAACGATAAATTTGTTTCAAGCGAAAGCAATATCCAATCGAGCAATATTAGGTAAAGGTGACACAAATTAGCGAAAGGAATAACAAAGACGTGCAGGAAAGGCAGTACCATGCGCTCTAGGCCTACCGCAATCAACTGCGCTGCAATCTTCTCGCGTATTTCTGGCCATGTGATCTTCGCGCTGAAAATATTTTCGATTGTGGCAGTATATCAACAAAACTACAGACTACAAATGCTCAGACATTCCGAGTACATTAAGAAACAGTAGTCATGAATAAAAGAACGATAGTAAAAAAAAGAAAGGCGAGGGCCATCAGATTTTTAACAGCGAGAATAAACAAAGTGCTTGGAAGAGACATCCAGACAAAATGCAAAGCTTATTAAAATATTCCAGCATCACATTAAAGGTTATTTCCCATCATTACAACAAACAACAATGTTCTTCGAGTGGAAATCAGAATTTGCAAAAATACGAATGGGCGAAAGAAGATGTTAAAAGCAAAGAACGTTTAAAATAAACAGCAAAAGGCTTCATTAGCTTCGTTCCATTCTCTCTTCCTTTCTTTCCTTATTTGCTCTATCGCGGTACATCCGAATCAAAGATTAATAATGATGGGACATCAATATTTCAAAAATCATACTCGGATGAAAATGCAGCTGCTTCCTCTCCCTTGACGTATAAATAGAGTTTTGGAAGATCGGCTGGATCGGTAGCGCCAAGACTTCTTGCAAGGTGATCTGCACTGCTCAACAGCACTACATGAATTCTTTTGTCCACAGCAAAATTTATCTTCTCCTGGAAACAACAAAACAGTCACAATAAAACAAATAAAAAACAATTCGGTTCAGGAAGAATCGCTTGCCACATCCTCGAAATCCGACTCACTTCCCTTCAACAATACTTTTGAATGCCTTCTAAATTCTGCTTGACTGGAAAGGTCTTCAACATCATCCCATCGACGCTGGATAACCCATTTTGTGAAGCAACGAAACCTAATAAACTGATATGTCGTTAAGCAATGAAATCGGTGTATTATATTTAACAACGAAATGTATAATAAACATTCTTTTCGTAGTGTTCGGTCACGAAAATGTTTCAACAGAGAATCTATCTAACACAGTGATCGCTAATCCCATTTGGAGACTGGAACAGATGAGTGAAGGAAAGCAAACAGACCGGATCCTTGTAAGGAAGCATCCTTCATAAAGCACAGAAATATTGAAGGGCTTTATAGATGTAGAGGAAAAAACAGTGGGAAGATATTAGAGGCCTTTAAAATTTCTTTGCAGAAAAACAGCATACAACGTACCGCCCATGCAACCTTTGGCGGGTATGCTTCCACAATCAACGCCAATAATGCGGCTTCGGGTGCAGCCGAATGCCAAAGGCTCTCCACCGTAGAAGTGCTGAAATTAAATAAAATTGCTCGTCGAAAAATGTCAAAGCATTCTACTAATTTCTTCTCGCACAAATGAAATATCCGTCCCTATCTATCCTCCACCCCCCCCT
>JAARMF010000573.1:12901-34487 GCA_022844705.1 Toxascaris leonina | reverse complement strand
AAAAGCGCAAGGTGTTTAAAAACGGGAAATTGGCATAATTCGTAGACTTTGGTTTGCTGAACTTTACAACACAACAAAAGCTTGCATACATACATAATACGGCTTGCTACACACAAATCAATGCATCTTGAATGACAACCTTAACCAATGAGAAGGAAAAACGGCCCACAAGCGATGCATAGCTGCAGGGTGATTTAAAAATGACGGCAAGCAGCACATCTGCAAATCACAGACAGCAATACAAGCTGAATAGCAATAGCCCAGCTTATAGCCGGCCGCATATTCACAGCTCCGCTTACGGCCTCATAGAAACAGCATCGTTTATGGCCTCAAAGCTTATGGTTTATGCGCTGGATGCATTCTTAAATATGCTATTCTTAATGAATCGTAATACGCTACAAATTCATCTACCAACGTCTAATCTAGTATCCAACACAACCGCACCATACCGTCATATCAATTAGCATAATCTATGAAGCAATCGCGTCCTACCATGAAATCAACCAATAGCATATTCAATACGACATCCACACCCATCCGCAATACCAGCATTCAATCTTGGTGCCATAAAATCAAATAGTACAACCCTATTGAGTAAATCGAATAGGATAGGTCATAGTAACAACAGTATCTATAGTACTTAGTAGTACAGTTCATCCGGCAACCGCACCATGCCGTAATACCAACTTGTAGTAAAGTCTATGATGGTGCCCTACCGCACCATAATATCCAATAGTATATATGATCTAGGCCTGCTCGCCTGGCCAGCGGGGTGGCGTCACTTATTGGCTGCAACAATGCAAAACCACGGGTCTCAGTACCCTAATGGAAGCGCATTGTGACCGGCAGCGTCATCGACGCTCGATAGTCCGGTCAATCAAGTGATCAAGTGATATATGATCTAAAGAGGCAACCACATCAAGCCCTAATGACGATGTGGCTTACAACAACATCTGGATGCATAGAGCTAAACCATGCTGGCTGAGCTTCTCGTAACTAGTTGATCAAGAAGCTACGTTTAAGTGCGATCTATTTATTAGCCAAAGTTCTCGACTGCAGTGATTAGATGAGAAGTCTCGGAGTTACTTAAGAGGGTTAAGTCTTTGGAAACTTGGAAACTTCCCCAAAAAATTGGAAGATATTTATATATTTAAAATATATGAAAAGGAATAAAAAAAAAAACAATAAATCTGTAAATTCACTGTGGCACATAGGCGAGACATACATAGAAATGACGTTTGACAACATATACTTGGTGTGTGCTAAATAAATGCGCATAGCGAACATGTGTCGATACACGCGAGGAATACATTGTTGTCCTAACGACTACATTGGGACAGCAACCAGTTGTTTCTTCCGGTTGTTTTCTTCATCGGCATAGTTCGCACTTTGTTAGGGCAATTGTAACTCTGATGCGGTGATTAGTGCCTCCCAAATAACATTCACGTCTCAAATATTTATTTGGGATATATGGAACATCCGATTCGAAAAAAAGAACTTTTTCCGTTCCAATCAAGCACTATACTTTAAATAAAACGGTTTAGATTTTTAAAAATTTTAGCGCAATGAGTGAACCTTTTGGAGTTAAGAGGATTAAATTTTATTTTTGCGATTTTGCTGATCGGTTCCCTCCGCAGGGGCACGAGTGGATCGCATGCGAGCGATCGAGCAGTAGAGGTCGATTGAAAAATACGTCGACACCAACAGATAGACAAACATTTCGTAGACGATGGCGATGATGCGGGACAAACTGACGGGGACAGCGGAGCGGTATGATGAAATTCATGAAAGAGACAGTTGAACACCACCCAACAGTTATTTCATCCCATTCCAAACAAGGCAAAAAAAGGTTTCTCTTCTTTCTTTGACTTTCACTCGTGCAAAAAAAAACCTTTTAAAGAGTAATAATTTATGTAGGCCAAATGTTTGCGTTGGATGTCACACAGGTAATACACGTGGATGTGTCTGCATTGCAAAAGTGATTTGTGTAAACGCGAGAAATGAGCGGAAAACAGGAAAAGAGTCGAAACAAATAACATACACAAATTTCTGTAAGTACGCTCAACAGCGACAGCGAAAATACTTTTGAAGGTCATTCAGCAGCTTCTCGCGAGAAAGAAAACAGACAACTATACCTGATAAAGGCAAAATGGAAATAAAATCATAGCAAATTGAGAAGGTGGGAACTTCAATTTTTGAAAGGAAATTAGTGCGGTACGAGATGAGAAAAACCTCCGGCGTCTCAATCAAACGGACGAATTTAAGAATGGAATGTTTCGAGAAGCATCCGAACTATCAATGCTTACCTAGTGCCAATGCAACTGAAACATCAAAGTAATAATCAGGATAATACAGTATTCCATAACAAAATTGGCTGCTTAAATGATAAATGGGTGTATTATGTCATAGGTTATTATAACACAACGACACCTTCCTAACACAAGTGCCCATTATACCGATGACGTATCACAGAATGTCGACGAACACCACTCGTTAGTTACAACTCTCAACTAAGCCATCCATCAGAATGAATGACCTCGAACACGACACTCTCCCGCATCTACAACTGCTCCATCTCTAAATATTGATTGTTAGGGTGATATTTTTTGATTATTTGGCGGAAACTCGCAATGAAGATAATAAATAAAGGAACTGATAAGCGCACAACTCGTTCGCTTATTTATCAATCATGATGTTATTATCACCGCATACATATTCATTACTCGTTTAATAGAAGAGACCGTATATGATAACGCCCTCATCATAGAATGTGAAACTCTCGATGAAATATGCTGAAAACACAATAGCTAATCAAAGGGACTACAAACTACAATAGACAGGATTACAAACTACAAAACAAACAAAAACGAAAAGGACTCACCTAACTACTCAGTAGAATGCAGTTGACGCCTCCACACTCCCCCCGCTGTGCTAACTAAATGAATGCTTACCTGTATAAATCATCGTTTATATATAAAAAGCATTACATTTGCATATTTAAAACGTTTACTATAGCGAAAATGTCGTAATTTAAGCGCACAATCAAAATGTGAAAATGTCTTTCATTAATACGATACATAATATGCATCCCCACTAAGAGGTTGATTTTCATCTGCATACGTTTTCCTATCGAATGCTAGAGGGTGGAATAATATTCGAGAGTGGAATAACAGTCGAGAGTGAATTAGTAGTCGAGAGTGAAATCCCAACAACGATGCAACATATCTATATTTCCGCACTATTTAAATTTGTGAATAAAAGAAACAATAATAAACAAAGATTTGCATTTTTGCAATATTCCACTAAGAATATAAAATATTTTAAAGCAATTAAACAAACAAATTATTATGAAACAATGCAAAATAATGCGATTAAATACGCAATCGATGTATCTACGATTGAGTATCATTCAGTAAAAATTTATTACTATACCGAAACAATAACGAGCATTGTAGCTAATAAAACATCAGTGCCTAAAATTGATTTACATTTCAAATTATGTTGTATTTTTTGACACAGCATAGTATGCTGTGAATTATGCTCAATTAAAATATGCTGAATATTTGAATATATGTGAAGATGATCGGAATTATGGTCAGAAATCGGCGAAACCGAAAGATTTTAATAGGACTATGCCGGAAGTAATCAAGTCAATCATTCGAATTAGAAAGCACAAAATATTTCCTCAGAAAATTAATCTCCCCTCCAATAAAGACTTTGAATATAAACTGAAAACCACCAATATACCTCGATAAGACCTTGCGTAACAGTGAAAGAGCCGCCAGTGGCGAATTGGTAGCTTTGAAGTAACTACGATACTCCAAAAATAGAACTACTCAACAACGAAGCTGCAATCTTCGTAGGCGTGGAGCCCGTTAGCCGTTGCCGGTCACAACTGATTTCGAGAACGCAGCCCAGGCCTACCCATCATCAGATCATAAGCACAGATGAAATGTGGCTCCGGTTATGAAGAGGATAGGATTTAACCCAGATACCACCTTGTCATCCCCGAAACCGCATTTGAGATGAACGAGAAATCGTTCCGGGCAGATATGAACGCCCCGTCTCAATTACCATCTGTTGGAAGCTTGGTCATTCCGAATCTAGGAAAGAAACGCTTTCAGCGAAGAAGAGAATCTCAATGTCGCAAGTAGAGAGTGCAATGCATAACTGAGATTAATTTAAAGGAAAAGAGAAAATCCGTTCGATGCAATCGCCTTGATGCTTGTATTTGACTGGATTTCGGTTGAACCCTCAACTTTCAAAACACAACTGCCGGGAATCGCACAGAACTTTAGAACTGTTGGTAGGAAAAAAGTGAGCAAAACGATTTGTCTCAAGCAGTCTTTGAGAAGCAAATGAAGTAGATGGTTATATGGTTCGTTTCGGATGTGGAACAACGTGGCAATTCCATGGGACACATTTGTGTTGAATTCTATTATTTAATATAAGGAGGAAGGTAATATTCACAACAAGAAATGCTCAAAAACATATAGACAAATGAGATACGCAGAGATAGAAATTGATACAACGATTATGCAACGTTTACATAATATATTTCACATAAAAATGGCATATAAAATCAGTGCACACGCCCAAAAAATGGCAGAGAACGAAGGCTCAAAATACATTATCGAACACATTGTTCACGGCAATCGTTTAGTGGGCAGTCAATTGGGTCAGCGATCAACCAAACGTCAAACAGCTATGCAAATAATTCGCGTTTGAGGTTGGCATTTCACTGACAGTTATTATGTGGCTGCCTAAACGAATAAATTTGAATGGCGTAACAAGTGAACCGCTCGGTAAAACATTCATTCCATACGCTAATTGTGCGAGATTTAGAGGGCTGAGTGTGGGATCGCCCTTTGAAGCTCGTATTTGTGAGTAGTCGGCGTCGGGAAGTAAGGCAAGGTTTATTGAAAATCACAATAATTCGGAACGCGGAAAGGATCACGGGGGGAAGGGGGGGAGGGGTGGATCGACAGCGACAACACTCAAGTGGAAACGGCGGTGGTTGAAGGGAGAACTGGCGATAGTCCGACGCATTAACGGGTGTTCGTTGTTGATCCAGAGGGTCGCGTTGACTCTATCGAGACGACAGTTTGAGGAAAGAGGACACAGTCACTCCTTCCCTCAGGAGGAACTCGGCGAGCAACACGACCCCACAGTTGCAGTACATGAAGATACGACAATAGAAAGCAACGCGCAGGAATGGTGCAAAACGTGGAATATGTTCATCCGAATTCTGCGGTGGCTCAGCAATAAGTATGCAACGGCCGCTGTCAAACTACTCACGAGACGTTATAATGTCGTTGCTCACCGCGCGTGTGATCAATTCCTGCTCACGAAATGCTTGGCTGCGGTTACCGCGAAGGAATATACCAATCACAGAGTCGGGGACCTTTGCTACGAAGACTCCCGTGCTGATCGAAAAAAAAACTCTCGCATCGTCGAACCAGGTACACACGACTTGGTACTAGAATCACGTAAAATTCGTTACAAGGAAAGCCGAGGTACCCTATACCACTTGACAAAGGACGAACAAGCAGCCGTCTTCAACGCGAACAAGTCACTAGGTCTATCCAGCCAGCTGGTTGAATACGTTTTGGAACGTCTTAATCAAAACCAGTACTCAAGTTCACTTCTCGTCAGCCACATCTTACCTCACGATGGTAAAGATAGGATAAAGGAGTTTCTTCATGAACTAGGTCACGAAGTCGGAGTGAGCACCACGGACATTGCAAACACGCTTCAAGCGATCGCCGCGAAATGGGAAGCAATCTCATTCCGAATCATCACAATCCTGGTATTGATATGCACGTTATGGTTAACTCACGCACTAAGCTGTTCAACTAGTTGCGAGAAAAAAAGTTCTGCGATCAACTGTACTCTGTAGTTAAATGAGGAAGACTCCAGTGAGTACAGAATCGAGAACCGTCAACGAGGACCGACCAGAAGAAGTGACAGATTTGCAACAATTGGACAGAATGTCGAAAGCAGAAGAAAGCAAATGCGTGATACAAAGTCTGTATTCACTTCCAATAGCACCTGCATCTTCATACCTCAACTAATGAAAACGACGGCCGCAGACACGATGGAATAGCCGATTGCGGATCAGATATCGTCTACGCTCAACAACTCATAGGAGGAGGAAACCCACCAACATATCAAGCACGCTGAGGGAGCGCGGCTCAACTCCGATAGCAAAACACCCCCTATCCCATTCCGGAGGCCGGCCAGAAGTCTCGAAGCTAGCGCTGTGACCAGCTCAGCTTCGAACGAAGAACAAAAAATGGAAACTCAGCATACAGCACAGCGCGCAGCTCGGAGACCGTGGAATGTGCAAACAGCTTCACTGCGAAGAATCCTCTCACGAAGGAACGGGAGTCAAAACATCTTGGGACAACAAACCCAAGAACGTCCCAAATAATGGGGAAAGAAACATCAAACGATGCGAAGCGACCTTCGTTTCCAGACGTCCATTACCATCAAGCGATGGACGGTCTGATCAACCGCCACACAAAAACGGGAGCGCGAAGAAAGCAGGCACTCCTTCCTCGAACCGTCATCTCGAGAGCAACGTCTCTACATGGTCACCGGGACCCCGTGGATCAACACCGAATAGCTATCGTGTCGGACCGTCGCCGCTTCTCACTCCTTTCACCATCGCTTCCACTCGAGTGCTGTCGCTGTCGACTCACATCCCCCTTTCTCTTGCCTCCAGTTAATGCGATTACTAACAAACCTTACCTTACTCCTTGACCCTGACCACCCGCAAATACGACCTTCAGAGGGACGATCCCACATTCAGCCNNNCCCACATTCAGCCCTCCAAATCTCGCACACTAATACTCTTCTTTCTTCTCCCCTCCCCTCCCCACGAAATATTTCCGCAACTTCCAGGCTCAGATACGTCACAGGCATACGCACAAACTTAATCATCAATACATGCGACTTCAGAGACCGAAAGTATTGGATTTCAAAACCGGAATGTCACTTTCAAAATGTTTCAACGTTTTGAAAGCATGAACGAAATCAGTAACTCCATCTGAAGACCCACTCGGCCCATTCCCCATTCAATCACATCTCCATATTGAAGTATCAAAAAATTCACTAATTGTGGGAAGCAACTCAGCATTACTTTGTAAAGAGACACTCATCAGAGACACTTAGAGTTCGCGAGAATTCAGTCAATTCTCATCAGAGCTTTCTTCGGATAAATTCAGTTCGCTTTTTGGTTCTCGCACCTCTCCAGCAGCACATCGCGATTTTTTGCTGTGTCGATTTTGTTTCGCAGGAGACCTTTTGCTCGCCTTAGCTCGAGCTCTTTTCTTTCTAGTGGTACCTTCAGACGGCTCAATATCCGGTTTAGATTCAGCGACAGCATTCTCTTGTTTCGGTACTTTCTCGTCTACTTCTTTGTTGATGATCTTCTGAAAAAATCTTTGCCTCAATATCACATCGCCTCTCAGCGATCATTCAACATTATAAATATAAAACACTATATAAAACCAATGCGAAACGCTTTTTCTGGATCCGTTCTTCGGTACATTTTCAAGTACTATAATCATATGAACACCAACAATGAATATAAAAAATCCTCAAGATCTTTTTTCAACAAAAAATACTGAAGAAGCATCCAAAGCGCTTATCGTATCCTCTTCTAAATGCCCATTGTCACATGACAGTTTAACTCATAAAGCTATACATATCCCTCAACTAAAGCAACAAAACAATCAAATAAAAATAAAAAATGCAAATGACCAATTTTCACCGTCTGCTAAGCATCTCTAAAGATGCAGGAAATTATGCAATTTGGTTGCACGCAGCTCCACAAAAATGCGTTGAGGTGCTGCACTTGAGCGTTTGCTGTTAGGCTTGCAGCAAACGGAAAAGAAGAATAGGATCTTCCTAACACAACCCTCAAATCATACAAGAATGATGCTCTTTGGTCAGCAATAATCATTTGATGCCCTTGAAATGTCATCCGAAAATATTTTCCTTTTTCCTCTTCAAAAAAATCACACAACCTATTCGATCAAGAAATACACATAAAATCTAATTTATAGATATCCTTTGCAGTCATTAATATGCCCTTTTTCAAATGCGCTTAACATATAGCGAAGCAAGAAGACAGCACCAATTCATACCTTTGTCGTTCTACGAGTAGTCTTTTGATGAGACACTTGCGGTGAGCCGTGATTTACAGTGGTGGGATTCGTTTCCTGATTGGATGTTTCAACTGCTTCAAAGCTCAACGACATATTCGACGAATCGGACGGATCATCGATAAGGCTCGCATTGCAAATCAATGAAACCGATGGATCAGGGAAGTCGCCTGAAATTTATCCTTAAAAATTTATTGAATTGCATTCAAATCGGATGTACGAAGGCTTCGAAATTTCTAGTACCCACAAACAACATATATTAACGCACAAATGCCCATAGATCATTGATAAATTTCACTAGCGACCATCTTTGAGCACAACACCATAAGTATATCTTGTAATCTGAGCTCAGAACAGATCTGTGCCACCTGTACAAATGGATTTCAGGTTGAAATACGCGAACAGATCTGTGTAAGTAAAAAGAAAAAGGCTTAGCAAATTGTTAGCTCATAAAATAAGAGGAAAACTATTTCAAAAATAAGTTTCAATAGATATTTCTTTAGACCTCTTTCTCTGCTTGAATTTTAAAAGTGCTCTTCGGAATTGCAAAATTATTTAATCAACTGTTGTCATAGGTGCTGAAATCAGTGACCTTAACGTCTGCACAACGTTCAAACAAGTCCTCAACACTGTAGCTAATTTATATAGTAAATTCGAGAAGTATGCTTAAATACGTTTAGCAGCGGCCAATCTTCTGAGTGCCTTTGCAACACGTGCGGTGGGCGCCAAACGTTGATCATCTTCCGATTTTTGAAGTCTATGAGTGAAGGATGTGATGTGCGTTTGATAAGCGACACCACCGCCACCTACACAACGGCCCAAATACTCATTCCACTTCTGCAGCGATCCCTGAGTGCGCTGAAAAACAATCTCATTTGAATTAGAAACTCCGACTTAATCAACCATGGAGAAAGTCATGTACCTGACTGATAACTATCGCTTCATACCCACTCTTTTTGCTTCAAATGAAAATACTTCGAAGGGATGCAGTAAAGATATACGACCATTATAAAACTGTTCGTAAAAGCATTATTCCCCCCGTTCAATGCACACTACAGTTTTGAAGGAATCACTCAAGAAAAAATCCTAGTGATTGGGACAACTAATTTAGAATGAAGTTTTTGCTCGATTTCAACCTCAGAGAAACTTCCGTCAAGATGTATTCAACAATGAGCAATCGCAGAGCTCAAATCGTCATCACATTCGAATGCAAATGGAATTAATGGATCTGGAGGGCCACTATGAATGAGCTCACTCCCTCACGTCACCTTTCAGCTAGAATTTGGAAGTCGCAAGTTGCTGACCGATTTGAATTCAGCCGGCCGTGGACAAAAGTGAATGGGGAGGATGGAAACATTAACCAAGAAAACATTTCCCAAAAACTCCCCTCCTCTTTCCATCTACTCCTTGTTGTCAGCTAAGGGGCAGATTACCGAATTCGAACAATAAAGACAGTAATATCATCTACCATTTTGAAGCAATCCGACATGCATTCAAAAATTATTAGCCGATAATGTCTCCACCTTAAATCAAAAGTTCAAAGTAAAAAATAGGGAAAGAACAAAGTTGGTATAGACCTTTTTGAGTCGATCCTGATCCCAACCCAGCCGTTGCCTCACAAATGCTTCGAGTTCCTTTTCCTTTACTGTTCCCCAAATTGGCTTTTCGCTTGATTTATCGACAAGTGGCTTTGAGTAGGCTTCAAAGATTTCTCGAGAAGGAAACTGCAATAGCAGAAATCGCATCGATGCAATTAAACTATACGAATGATGCTCTTAAATATTTAGAGATATTTGATTTCAGTTTAAACATCATTAAAAACGATGCAAAAATGAGTTTGCAAATTGCGAGACGTCCAAATGTCAATTCAACGCAATTGAGAATTGTCTATGCCAATTATGTCGCAAATGAATAAATATGGTTGGACTCATTAACACATTGAAGCAATATAAAATGGATGGGAATGGAGACATTCTGATGACTTGGAAATTGAAGAAGACATGAACTTTTCCTTTGCATGATCAGTTGGGCAGACCGAAATGTAATGGGGAGAGAAAGGATGAAAGAGAGGCAGGTAGGAGAAAGGTGATGAAGAGAAGGATATGAGAAGAAGATAAAAAAGGACAGGTAGAAGAGAAGGAAAATGGGAGATAATGACTGCTTCATTCGACAAAAAAAGAGACGATTTTGAAGTAATAAAATTTAAACGACGATTCTGCGCTAAATCGATAACAATTCTTCTACAGACCAAAAAACCTTAACGGATGCACTCCTAAAAACAATTATTAGCTCACTTTTCTCCAGGAGCACTTGGAAACATCGATGAGCACTGTGCTTGCGAAGAACAAGAGGTAAACGATTAACACTAATTGCTTGGAAAGTTAGATGGATGCAATCATCTCAAAAATTCTCACGCCTCATGAGACTATGAAACGCGAAAACTGATGTTTAGAGCTCATTTTTCATGAGACTATGAAATATGAGCTTTGATTAAAAGAAGGAAAGTTATGGCAACACAATTCACTCAGTATCAAATATTCGAGCTGTGAGGAGGGTGCTGAGTAGAGACAAATGGTGGAACGTGAGGCCAGTTTATCTGTGTTTTCGAGCACTGCTTTCTTCGACAAAAAGAAGCTTATCCATTATGGACTCTTTTTTATGAAAAGAGGATCTTTCAGGGAAAAACGGTAAAGACATTGGCAGAAGGATGAATGTCGTTCCACTACCAGTATCTAAAAATTCCTGCAAGGCATTAGTTTGTGTTGGTTGTGATAGATGCTACAAGCGGATGAGATGGCATGCAATATGAGAAGAAAACGCAGTCGTGGCCATAATTCCGTCACGCTCTCAATAACCTATCTGGACCTCATGACAGTGCGAAGCGTAGCCTCGGCTATCTAAGGGAAAACTTGATGAGGCGGTCAGGTGAAGTGTGGGTGGATGTGCATCATTCAGAAGACGACTCTGCTTGTGAAGAACAAAAAGATATATGATTGACAAAGTGTTTTCATAAGAAATCCAACTGCAATGTATCCTCATAAAAGTTACCCTTATAAAACAATAATGCAGCTAACCGCCTCAATGACTTCCTTCTCGTTGTTCCGCTCGATGATCGCCCTCAATTTCAATCGACGTGCAGTCTCGAACTTACTGTCTTCACCACTTCTGCGTTTCTTGCCTTTACTGCTCGACGAGTTGTGCTCATCAGTGCTCGTTGTGCTTTTCTGCTCTTCACTTTTGCTCTCTTCTCGACCGTTTATCCAATCAGATATACGTTGTAGTACAGCGAAAGCCTTTAAATAATCACAACTGTAATTCTGCACCATTGGTATAGCCAGAACTTTATGAAACGAGTGTGAATAAACGCCTAATTGAGCGATCATGGTCTACTGAAGAGTCCTGAAAAAGTTTGGGATCCGGAAAAAAGCACTAAGGAGTGCAGAGAAAATGTTATCAACCACAAAGATGACTTCCAATAAGATGTAAAAACTTTTGTCGAAATCGACAAGGTGCCGTATATTTCAAACAAATGCACAAATTTCGATGTATGGCTTTCTCAAAGGGAATGGACGGATCTTACAATGAAGTACTAAAATCATACCACCGTAAACAATATTTTTAGTAACTCACAAAAATCCTTTTGTATTATTCAAAGTCAAATCCCATCAAATTGGGGGTGTTAAAACTTTCCTCACAATCTAACGTTGATTAACGTTTCAGCAACGCTGCATCGACTGCCCCCTCTCTAATCAAATATCTCTGGATGATAACATTGCACAACAACGACGCCCTGGTCTTCCGTATATACAACAAGGCACATCATATCAATTTAACGACATCGCTAGGGGGCATTACTGCTGGCATCCGATGCCAGCTGCTGCCCATATAAAATCCATACTCGTACTCTTCGCCGTCTGCAGGAGCCTACGCAATGCAAACGTTATTTTTAATCAGTTATAAGAAATAAGTTCAATGGCTAACCTGCGCTTCTTGATCGCAGCCATCCTCTGAAGGCATAGCAAACTCAGAAATCAACTCTAATGCAGTAACGACACCAACATTGTCGAGCCCGGGAGTATAGTCACCACCAGAGAGCAATGCTATCTGGACCGTTTCCCAACGCGTCAACCCTTTAAGTGAAATATTGATAAGTCAACTCCAACTCTATTAAAAACGAAATAATATGTTCTCTGTCAAAGCTCTGTTCCTTTCCACTTTTCTTGAAGTGTGAGGGAGGAAAAAGATGGATCACTTGGGAATATAGCGATGTTTCGTTTCAGCTAAACTTTCATCTGAAGGCCTCAGCAACGATTAATTTCAAAAACTTGCAGAGATTCAATTTAGGTGCATTCTACGATTCTCTGCGACAAAGTGTCACCTGAGTCTTCACTTCTTTCTTCTATCATTGAGAAAAAATTAACGGTCGAATGCACCAAAAATTTTCTCAGCACAAATGGATCCCATAAAAATGTGAAGATGAGGCAGGTTCATCAAAAATCTGACAACCATATAATGCCTTAAATATTTGAAAAGAATTCGTTCCCCTATTTTATGATAAGCGAAAAGAGCAGTTATTTGCGAAGTGACTTAAGTGGGGAAGTGTTATTTCCCCAAGCAAAGTCTTAGAAGGAGGCATATTCCATGGAGAAAGAGGAGAAGATGCATTCGATATTTCAGACGTTGAATTTCACCGACAATAAACATCATTTTGATCACTCACTACTTCCAAGACGATTATGCAAAATATCCGCTCATCGATGCATCATTCTCGAAACGTTATTTCCAATTTGCATATATGAAACAACAAACTTCTAGGCTTCATCTTATGCTAACATCAACTAGCATAATCGTTATGCAATTACCGAGTTGTTTGTGGATCGTTTCACTCGAAAACATTTGCACTCTTCGTTTCTGATTGAACATATTCTTATAAACCGTTGATGCACCAAACAACCAAACATCCGAGTCGTCCGATACGATACCCTTCAAAGGTAATGAAATAAAATAATGGAAAAAGTTAGATAGAATTGGAAATATTTTGCGAAAACAATCGCACAAAGCGATAAAAGAAGCTCAAAAAGTATCTGATCGTTAGATTTTGTAACATCTGAGTATATTAACTGTCAATAAAGCCGCAGACCAATGAATTCAGTGAGCAATTAAAAATAGTACTCGTGCATTAAATCAAAAACATTTCAGCATAATTATTTATTCGGTCTCCACCAAGTGTTTAAACGCCGATCAATCCTAATATGCTAACAATGTGACTGCAATAGTTGCCAAGAAAACGATACCAACCATTACCATAGCTAATAATAAAAATAGGAAGAACTAGAATAGCAATAATAATTAGAATACATTGATTGGCGAGACGCCTAGAGAGAGCAGCTGAATTTAATGCCATTAAAATCAAGACAACAGAAAGAGGCAAAGAACTCTGAAACAGCCATCAACCTGAACAAGACCCAATCTTTCGAGCTCACAACATTGTGCCTCTGCTTCACCAGGTGCGACCACGAACGGGATACCACACAATCTTAGCAACTCCTGAACACATTTATAGATGAAACTGTTATTGCTGATCATAGAGTTAGCCAATATCA
The DNA here is from genome assembly GCA_022844705.1 of Toxascaris leonina. Lineage (NCBI taxonomy): Eukaryota > Metazoa > Nematoda > Chromadorea > Rhabditida > Ascarididae > Toxascaris > Toxascaris leonina. The sequence goes on along the minus strand of JAARMF010000573.1, from coordinate 20,713 downwards.
TCTTTATTAAATAATCCCTTAAATGATTCAAAAAACTTTCAACAATAAGTTAGCAGTCTAATCGTTGACGCTTGAATTAGCAACAATCACTTGCAGCTTACTATACCTATCTCAGCACTACAACAGCGCAGCAATGCCGGAAAGTAAACAATTCAGCGAGTGGTTGATTTTGCTATTGGTATCACTCTCTGTCAAACGAGAACAGCATTATACTCTGAACTTGTCTCTGTCTCAACAAAGGAAATAATAAATTCAAGTCAATATATCTCTTTATGTTTAGTTATTCTACGTTATTAAGAAATAATTTAAGAAAAGCTTCAAAAATGAAAACAACAAGAAATAAGAGTAATGTATCGATGAAACACCCACATACGTCCTGGAATTCCAATATAGACTTCCAAAATATTGAAATACCCACGAATTCAGTGAACAATTATAAAGAACACAAATGCAATATTTCACATAAACAGAACAACACGAGTGGAATCCATACGGAAATGCAAAGAAAGTAAATTATGAAGAAGAGAAATCGAAAGAATATAATCGATGGATCTAAAAATTGATTACAACGATGATCGATTGCAATAAAATGTGCTCGAGAAATTAAATCTCGACAAGTGATGGAAGCGTAATATTTTTGCTATTTGAAAAGAACCTGAAATTAATATTAGGTGAAGTAGTTGAGTGGAACCGAACCTGGCATTCCTTATAGACACCCTCTTGCTCACGTTCCAACTCAGCCTCCATTTGCGCTTCTTTCTTTGCGGACATTTCCTCGTTTTTCTTTTCATCGAATTCAGTCACATAACTCGGCATCCAATCCTTCAAATCAAATCAAAAATCAGCCGCCATTATGCGAAAGACATTAATTCAACTAATGGATATAGTAATATTGTGAATGTGCGCTTAATCTCCCTCCGGAAGTGGACAACGATACCGTCAGTTGGCTCAGTGAAACCTAAGTAGGACAGACTAATATGACGCCTTGCACCATGAACAAGGCGTATCTAACACCGATACGCTTATTAAAGATACAGCAATGCCCTAAAGTTGGTATAACATGCCCTAGATGCAAAATGTCAGAGGCGCGATTCATTTGTGCTTGTGAGTTCACGAAAGCTCCGAGATATTTGTTCCTTTTCGTTTGCGAAACGCATTCCTCTAACACAACCGCATGGCGCTTTTGTCCAATGAGAGCTACTTAACTTCCACTAACAAAGAGTATTAATCAGACTGAAGGTCTCATAATGCAAGATCCATCATGCAGACGCTGCAAGATTTCCTGAGCTTCATCCCACATTTAGTGCACTCTTCGACAGACTCCTCTCTTTCTTCAATCAGCCGTTAAGATGCCTCAGCTGCCCAATCTGACAGCCCCCTTATTGGGAAATAAGGGTCTATTCTTATATGCTCAAAGCGGCCGAAACAAAAGAAACTTTTCGCCTCTATCCTTTCGCTTCCTCCACATGCATGAAACTCTATTTGTCAAAGCTTCCGCTGACGAGCATCCTTAAAAATGCATGAGGTCGATGTCACTGGCAGATTGCCGATTTCAATATCGACAGCATAACTGACAGACTGCCATTTTAGACACATCCAGAATTTGATAATACTGACTGATGGCAGTAGGTGAATTTTGCATCTACCATAGGTATCGATTAAAGTGTATTTGATATATTTTAGTAGACGAAAAGAAAACATTTTGAATAAAAGGAGTGTTTTTTGTTGTGTAAACTGCAAAGTTTATTTCTGAAATTAAAGCTAAAAGTGAATTTACAAGAAAGAAGCTGAAAATAAAAGAACTATAGCGCTAATTATTTCCACAGATAAAGATCACAACATTGAATGAGTGCCAATAAGAATAGATATAAGGAACTGGACACGTTCAAGTATCGTCCCTTATCAAACCGTCGCTTATGTGTCATTCATCATCAAAGTAATGCACATTGTTAACTGAAACTTATTTTTCGTCGAAGAAGAAAAGTAAAAAGTGAAGTAGATGGAATAAGCAGTAAGATGTGTTAAGACTCAGAGATAAAGAAAGGGCCGTGATTACATTTGAGGTGACAGACTCATCAACTGCTAAAAGTGTAAAGGAATTATGGGCTGAAACTTTATGCAACGACATCCACACTGCTTGTAGATCGCTGCAATAATATCATTTCTCATTAATCAAGCAGAACAACGTGGTTAGCACTTAACAACTCATCCATCGACACCACGAATCCCAAATTCCCATACTTACCTCCTCCATCTCTTGAGGCTGTCCGGTGAGATCTTTTGGTGCGGAGTTGGAGGCCGAATGAGGACTCCCTTCCGGAAATGTCTCATCTGGCTCAGCAACATCGATAAAATCGTCGTCATTCGATGATGAGTGTTCACTTTCCGACCATGTATCTCGCTGTAAATCTGCTTACCACCAGTCAGTGATCATGACTATGCAGCTCTCGACTAGCCGTTAGTCTTTGGCACTAGCGCCTTGCCCCCTTGCCCCGATACTTTTTAATGTCAAGCCCGCTCAAGCAAATAACAACATTAGTAAAGCACAATCTCCCCTCCATTGAGGAAGGAACGATGCGAAGACAATGACAAACAGCACGTCGCCGAACATTCAAGAATTACTATACTATTGCTAATTCCACCGTTAATTGTCGTGGATATCATGAAATGAACATTTATACGCCTTCTGAGTTAATTTCCCACCCCCCCCCCCCCCCCCCCTCAAAACGCTAAAATGTGCCGTCCCATCGGCATTGAGTGCGTTTACTTATCACCTCTTGTCTCAAAAACTTCCTCATCTTCATTTAGATGAAATTATTCGACAAGCTTTCAAAAGTGAAAACGGTGCCTTTCGCTTTTCTAATTGAAGAAAAAACATCGTTGAATATAGAAAAGCTATTAATGAAGCAAGAAAATAGTTGATAGTTGACAGAATTAGATGACCTTCCCTGATGTACTTTTAAATGATCGTACAGCAGCATACAAAGATGAAATAATCAAATTCATAAAGAATGCATATCACTTACCTCTATTTCTCGATGCAAATCTATTCCTTAGCCTTTCGATGACGTCACCTTTAGATTCATTTCCGAATAAATAATGTGTTTCCGGCACAGTACCATGTGAATTCGCATCACGAAGGGATAACGCAATTGCCTGAATGTGATCAATCAACACAATCAAGAACAAATCAAATGATGTGACAACACATCACAAGCAACACGAATTTTGACTATAAATTGCAACAAAGGGCAAATTTCAAAATCCTCTAAAGTGGAGAGAAAGACGAAGAAAGAGACAGCACGATGTGTGGTTCTACAATCCCTTCAACTCACCAACCCGTTTCATAGACTACCGGAAAATTGAGAAAAAAACTTGTGAAATAAAGTCTTAACGTTTCAAATGAGTCGATCACCTCTCCACATCATCCAGAAAAACTCGTCTCTTCCTAACCCGATGGGTGTCAAACGAACGTTCAAATTTTTCGCCATCTCACACTCATTGTTTCCTTTAAAATTAATTGAGCAGTGTTTTAAAAGTGCAGAGGTCATCGTACGATATATCATACCCACTAAATTTTGCAACTCTTCTACGTCACACCCACCAACTTTTGTTCCCTTACCCTCAATCGTTCCTCAGCTGGCTAAATAGACAGATACATTCGTTAATACGCACAGATGTTATAATGTACTATGCAAATGCAACTTAGCAAGACCAAAAAAAAAATGAATGACCAATTGAAAGGGCAGAAACAACAACCTAGAAGCTGCGACTCGTTCTCCGACAACTGTCCCTTTCGTTACGATTAGGAAGACTATCATCGTTGAAAGAAAATGCACCAATAAAATACCCAAAGCGGCATGGAAATATTCCGACTCCAATTTTTATTTCTCATCAGTTATTCTCCAAATTTTATCACTAACCAACATTGTCATCTTTTCTGTTAACGTATACCCAATATCCTGAGGAGGGATTTTACCCTTACGGCGATTTCCTATCTGTATATCAAAGTGCGTATAGACAGAGGGAAAACAATAGAACCTCTGAATACAACAATAAAATCAACGAATTCCATGCCTGCTGGAGATCATCGTCCTCATCGTCTTCATCGACTGCCATCTGGCTTTCCGTGGTTCCTTTTCGTTCGGTAGAAGAGGTTTTGTCGAATGAATTTGTACTGCATGGCGCCTCATCCTTTAGAAATTATTATATTAGCAAAAGAAACATCTAAGAAAGCGTTAAGTTGTAAACGCAGCAGAGACAACGAAAGACATTTATTGCAATGCAGTAATTTAGTGTCTCTATATATCGCTAACGATCGGAACCTTTAAAATTAAAGCAACAGAACAGAAATCACATGGTATAACAATATGCATTTGTTATGATTATATACTTAAATTTGCTATAATTGATTGAAAATATAACAAGGATTTAACGCCAAAAAATTTCAATGAGATATCATATGTAAAGGATAGAGCGCATGGGGCTTTGTTCATAATGAGTACGGTATCACTGCAAATTGAGAAAAAAAAATGAAAAATCAAGGTCACCATGCCCAATAATGGGAAGAGGTGAAGGACTTTCGGATGAAGACAGAAGTAATGGGGGTTCGTAAAAGCGATGCGAATGATTATTCTTAATTAGCACAGGCGAAAAATTGATTCTCTAAGAAAAATGTCTCGAAGAGTCACTTATATTTAGTAATATTTAAATAATTGAGCAAAATATAAGAATCAAATATGAACTAATTGGTCATTTGCCAAGAACTTGACTGAGAGCGCACCTTTAATTGTTCATCTTTCCTCATCTGCTCAATGATCGCCGGCCATGATATTGATTCTTTTATCAGTTCTTCTTTTTTGATACTTTCCTCATCAACCTAAAATGGATATTTTATGACGTCATTTTGCAATAATAAAATCCGCTGCATGAACAACCTTGAAGTGATAGAAGAAAAATTAAAGCCGTAAGCATCAGCAAGAATAGTAATTGTGAGCCGCATAACAGCATTCCACCTACATTCCCCTCCCTCTAGGTGACATAATATCGGAAATTCATTTCTGGCACAGCTTTGAGATCCCCATCGGCTCCTTCACCTATATCGTTTCCAACTTGTTGTTCTGAAGAAAAAAACATCTGGAAGTTTAATTGAAGAGACGATTTACAATGTCTTAACGCCGAATTTTTCAAACCACTACAAAAGAGTTCGAAAAGAATTCGAAAGAAGACCCAAAATATAACAGCCAATCACACTGAGGGCCACTCGGAATAGAGGATGAGTGAGCAAAGTTGCATTGAAAAGAAACAAAACGAATCTCTCACCGATACGTCGCCATCATCTTTCGTGAGAAAGTGACCTCTAGTAAGACCTTCCATCACCGTAAGTAAGACGTTACTGCCGTTAGAATCTTTCGACTTCTTGTCCGACAAAATTGTTTGACCAAGCGCCTCTTTTTTCAACTGAAAACCTTTTTTTTTGCAATATTTATATGGAAAATCGATTATTCCCATAATAGTTCTCAATTAAAAATCATAAATATATGAAAAATAACGAATGCGCCAACTTTGAGTGACAAGAAAAGATGCAAAAAAAAGCCATAAAATAATATCTCCACAAATTTGATGCACAATATTTCTCGACAATGAGCATTCGATATAGCGCATAGCTCTTCGTGCATACATAATAGGTGTATATAAGGTTCACAATACTTTCCGACCATGATCGTCCTCACTAACATATAAAGGTCGAAGCTATTGAGTAAGAACAAAATTTGACAAGCTGCTCAAAATAAGTGAAACCCTCTTTTACTGTGAATGAGTACCAAAAAGACTATTTGAAGCGTTACCATATCAAGCTGTTCATTGATTCGATTCCTTCTGAGGAGACGTTCTATTTGAAAGTTGCAGAATGCATGCGAATCCTCGGGAACCTAAACCTTCAGAGGGCTCAAATTTTATTGCATTCAACATATTGCAACAATAAATCACAATATTCTTTCAATAGAAAGTCTCTTATAATAAAACATCAATCATCGAAGGAACAGATAATTTTGGATTTTCTATAATAACAGAAATAAAGATCCATTTATAGCTTCGTATTGGTTACCAAGCGATCGAATTTAAGTGTGCTCCGACCAGACTTCTTGGCTTTCTCCTAGCGAGGCACTACAGCCAACATCCTCATCGGGACGACGACGATGGAATAAACCCGACCCTCCTTTTAACGGGAACAATGATGACTCGACAGCATCTGACAAGTAGGAGACATCTAAGCAACCTGCCACCTCTCCTCTCAAGCAGAAGCGGAAGCGAAATTAACAGACATTCGTAATGAATGCTTTGTTGAGTAAACTAAATAAAGGAATACGGTGATAATGCTTTCAATATGATAAACACTAATCCCTCGTAATAGGATGGAGACCGATGAATCGCAACAAAAAGTTATTCACCACATAATTCAGCTTTTCAAGGGTTGGCATAGTGCCAAATGTCCTTAACCTTATAAATATCACTGCAATGAATTCTGAGCTGAAAAGATCCTGACGTCAACAATCGGCACATTGCTTTAGGCAGTGTTAACAAAGCAAGCTTACCTGATCTTCGGTAAGCCGCATTGTACGCTCCCTTTCTCGCACACTGAGCAGATAGTCGAGGCGTTGGTCACGTGAAAGCAGATTCTGCATTAATGTGTCGTCAGTTTGTGTAGAAGGATCTGAGGTAAGTGACGAATAGATTACTTCCGGTTCATCGGAATCCTTCCTCTCTCGTTGGCTATAAACGACTCCTTATCAATCTAATATTCTGTCTAGAGAATAGCAAAACGAATTTATATATACACAAACATTATAAGCACCACGCTCGTTTTGCAATCTTCTCGTGATTAGGGGTACAGATTGGGAATAACTTCCCTCGCGATAATTGTGAATATCGATTCAACTCAATGTTGAATGCTTCAAAAAAGCCCTACCGCACTACCGCAACGTCTTTGGCATTTGCATAAACATTGCAATAATCACCCAGATGTGCCGGTCTGCCAGTCTGCTAATTCTGACCTTCCAACTTCAAGGCTGCAGTCACGAAATTCAGTCACTGTAACCTATGCTTGACGTGCCTCGAAGATTTTCAGAAAGTACGAGGATATTCAAAACTTAATCGAACATCAGGATTAAATTAGTGTTGCTCTCACTGCTCTCTTTCCACCACCTTGTCATCTCTCCTCACCAGTGTATCTGCTCTTCATCATGTATTATTAGAGCTATTAATGTGATCTTCAATCAATGTCAAACTTTTCATAGCAAACAAATCGACACAAAAATCTTCATTCAGTTTTAGTGTTTTCTACGAATCGAGCAATTATCGGTAAATCGTTTGCATCATTCTCTACGAACTCAATCGAGTAACAACTCGAAATTTTCATACAGCTGAGTCACTTTTAAATTTGCCTTTCTTTTTTGATGAAAAAAAAAATGAAATCGAATGGAGTCGGTATGAATGAAGCAATACGTGACGATGACAAAACACCAAGTTGACGCCTCAAGATTTCAACTCATTTCTCAATTCATCTCTCAGAAACCTGCTTCTCGGACACACAACTGCAAAACTGTCGACATATTCTGCAAATTGCAACATTTTTGCTGCCTCTCAATGAGCAGAAAAAATAAACCTTAAAACAGTGACTGGAAAAGAAACAACTCATTTCGATTATGGAAACTGAACGATCCTAGAGGCGAGCTGTATCTTTTGTGCACACCCTACCTCAAACTGGCTAGAACCCCCCCCCCCCCCCCCCCCCCCCCCCCCCCCCCCCCCCCC
>JAARMF010000572.1:39520-60229 GCA_022844705.1 Toxascaris leonina | reverse complement strand
GGGGGGGTAAGTCATTCGATCACCTTAACCAATGAACAGTTTTCCTCAAATTATGAAAAAGAGTCGATTGATATGCCACATAGCAAATTAAGCATCAAGAATAGTCAAAAAAAAAATCGACGATGCGCTGTTAATTTTCTATCAATTTGTGATGACTTTCTTTTAAATTAGAGGAAATATCAATGCAAAGCTCTCGAATAAATTGCTTAGAAATTCGGTGCTAAATAAGAACTCTATGTTCGTTGGCTTCATTATAACGCGTAATTTATTAGCACTATCGTCCAATATGGAATAGACTCATCAAATTCATCTTTTGTTGCTATTTTTGCGGTGATAATAATTATATAATTTCATTTTCGAATTAGCAAATTATTTCAAGCGTAAGTTGATTATTTCGAGAAACATTTCTACATCGATTATTTGATTTAACTCCGAGATAGGCGATTGTCAACGACTCTCTTAGAGTTATCTATCAAGGACAAAAATTTCGACATTTAAATGAGCAATCCTCATCCTCTATAGCAAATATGAGATGAGCTGAATAAATTCATATGCGAATAGTCGTTAAAAGAAAATATTCATAATCGATAAGTTGATAGCAATCGAATCAACCACCTTCGAATTTGATAGCAATCTTATGATCGTCGTTGTGCTCTTTGGACTGATATTCCGTGTTGTTGATGGTGTGTTTCTATACAATATGTTGCGCGTTCGTTGCGCTATATAAACCGCCAATAAACGGTAATTTATTTAATTACGCAACTTTGAGATTGGTAGGAACGAATGGGAGAAGATATTCGAGCGGTGTGAATTGACGCGAAATTCGACAACTCAAAAGGAGTAGAGCCGCTTACGGAAGCGTCAGGTCAGTTGAACTTTCAACATTCAGATTTTGTTGGTCACTAGGAAGAGAAGGCCTCAGAGGCCAATACAGAAAGTTTCCATTAAATGTTGTAGATCCTAAATAATTATGAGCTAATTGTATATATATATATATATATATATATATATATTCGCAGCTCGATTCCGATTTATTGTGGCTCGTTTTGATTGTTTTACCCATTTCACCAAAATTCATACCCTGAGGGCATTTTGGAATTCAACAAAAAGAAGTTCTCGTCGTAAGTTTGATGCGGTCGGTCGGAAATCCTTCTAAAAACTTCATGCTTGTGCTAAATTTCTTTTTCTTGCTAGATCTCTTTCTATCGGTTGTAATTCTGTCGTTTATGATTGATTAGGTGCATTTTCTTCCGCAAAAGAAATATTACTCCTCTTTCGAAAATCGTAAACTGCCCTTAAATGGCGCTAATAATAGTGCATCTACGTGAAGATATTGAATTGACTAAGAAGAAGCAATTACAGTCTTGTATCTCAGCGGTCGCCTAGAATACTCGAGAGTTTTGTGTTAGGAAACGATGTGATTAAATGTGATGACAACCTTATGATTGATGTAAAATGTAATTAAATTTTACAACCTTTTTACTGACGTTTTACAAATTTATTTTTTAAACTTTTACAACTTTTACAACTTTTGCGGCCTAGTCTCCTAAAAAAATTTCCTGTCTAAGCGACTGGATTTTTACGAATTTAGGCCAAACGAATTTAAAATTCACTCAACCAATTTCTCTAGGATTATACCGACAGGTTTTCCTTCGTGGCGAAATTTTCCGGCTTTAGGCAATCTTTGAGACCTTTGATCTTAGTCGATTTTATTTTCGATGAGTCTAGTAGTTCAAGCACTTGAAATAAGAAAGCTTTGAGGTGAAAGGCATTGTCTAAATGAAAACAGGTCTCACCGCCCCTCCCCTTCCACTTTTTTCAAATACATATTATACATCCTTCAGTGACGCCATTCTAGTGGTCTTTTTTTGCAGAGTTTCTCGAAGTGTTCCTTGATTTCATATCAACGAAACGATGTTTCGTTGCGAAAAAAAGAGATTAATTAAATATCTACTTAAAATTATTTAATAAAATAAATAGAATTCAATTAAGTGATAAACGAATTTCTCAAATTAATTTATTTAAATGCTGTTGCGATTACGATGAATGATATATTGAAAATGAGATTGAGCTTTAATTTTTGAGATTTATGAAGCTATTCGGCATTGTTTCATTTCTCTTATAGATTTTCTTTCTCAGTGCAAAAATATTTCGTAATAATATGAAATATTCTTTTTGTAACCCTTTTTTCACAATAATTAAATTCTGTACTCGATGACTAAGTTCTATACTATTGCTTACTGTCGATTTATGACGTCATTTTTTTGAAAACTTTTGAGAGTTATTTGAGAAAAATTGTTATATTTCAAAAAACGTTAAAAAATATTTTTATTATTATTTTCTCCAATTTTTCTTGAACTCTGCATATTGGATTTGAAAAACAACTAAAAACACGCAAGTTTTTCTTTCAAGTGGAGTCGATTCAATTTATCTCTCTATGATTTCATAGCTTTGATGTTGTTTAATAGCCTTTCTTTTCGAATTGTTCAGCCGAAAAAATAGCCCTAACAAATAAATCTAGCCAGAAGATGCAGATTAATAGATTGAAATGAAATGAAAAATAATAATTTTATTGTTTCCCATTTGTCTTTCTATTGACTCAATTCATTTCCTCCTTAGTAGCATTATTGTGGAAATGAATGGATCGAATCATACATACCTTTATATCTTTATCAAACCTTTCTCAAAATTATATCATCTATGATAATTTTTTATCACCCATTCGAATCTATTCTAGCAGAAAAAAATTTTCAGCTATCGCAATTTTTTCGAATATTCAAATTCGAATGTTAAATTCGAAAAAAAAAATCTGAGAAAAGTGGTGAAAATATTTTTCTAAATAATATTTTAATTTTTATTACTGCTTTCGATTTATATCAAAAGTATAAACACGAGAAAAGATCTTACGGCTCATATTAAAAAAATTTGCATAAATAAGGCTAGTAATTTCGTGTTTGATATCTGTTTTTTTTTCTCCTCAGGTTGAAATGAATGAATAAATTAGTTAATTATTTTTCAAAATTAAATGCTATTATTAAGGAATGTTTCATCTTTTAGCAACGTCTTGAATAGAATAAATTGGCCGATGAGTTGAATGCACTAATCAGCATATAACACGTAAAACCTATAAAACAAGAGCATTGGGATTTGGATTTGTCACGTTCGTCTCGCATCGAAATCCTTTATTCTTCTAATTTCTCATGGAAATTTAGCGACGCGACAAATATAAAATGGACCACCTACGTTGAGTTGTAATTAGCTCTCATCCTGAAAGCTTTTTTTTTTGAAAGTTTCCATATAGAAACAGAACGAGGAAGTCGAAATCTCCAATTCATTTCTATGAAATATTCCTCAATTATCGTTGATCGCTTTTAGCATGGTTCAGTTGAATGCAATCTTTGATGTTCTATTAATTGAAAAACTTGAATGTTCGTGTTGTTGCATATCTAAATAGTCATAAATAAAAAATTTATTATTATTGTCATTATTATTATTATCATTATCATTATTATTATTATTATTATTATTATTATTGTTATTATTATTATTGTTATTGTTATTATTGTTATTGGATTAGATCGTGGTACTAATGAATGAATTATAATATTTTTCTGAGCAACTATCAAGCATTAATTAAAGTGGTGTTATTTATTATTGCAATATTTTCTGGAGAAAAAGTTCATTGAGGTGAATTATTTGCGGAAAGAGATACTTATTTGGTGGACTTTGTATGAAATCTTTCATTAATTATGAGTGCTGAAATTAGGATTTAAAACCACTCTTTTACACATTCACTAGTAAAGTAGTTCTATGTCCCACATTTTACTGCATCGCGATTTGGCGATCTAGCCGACCGGATCGGGCGTCGACATTCCGGTTTAGCCGGTCACGATCCGATGATCCAGTGCACCTGGTTCGGATCCGGCGATCTACTATATTTGAGCGGGATTTGATAATTTAATTTACCTTGATCTGGAGCTGATATTCGATAAGCTTTTTCACCTGCTCATGATCCGGTAACTCGTTGGTATCCGTTCCAGTGATAAATTTCGATAGAAAATTTCGATGATATCCAGAAAAAATCAATAAATTTCCCATGGCATATTTATTCGTTGCATTTTTCAGCTTATTCATGATTCACAAAATGATTGTATTTGAATTATTGTTAGTATTCAATAAACGCTCATCTAATCCCCTCTCAACATATTTAATTTACGAATAATAAGATTAGTTAAAATATTTTTTTATTCAATTATTTATTATTCTTTTATTCTAATGTGTCAATAGAAATGCTTTTTTGAGGAATATTTGAGGAAGCTGATGTTAAATGCGATATTTCCTAGGCAAATCGAATCTCTCTAATAATCTCTAACCTTTCTTGGTTTCTCATCCTAAAATATGGCGTATTTGCCCAGCAATATTGGTCTCGATTGCGCCATAAGTATTTTACTCAGTGTGCAAATGCCTCCCTCATACGCAAATCTTTTGCAGCAGTGATATATCGTCTATGGAGGAAGCATCAAAAACTTAATAATGTGGTGATGAATACTGTGCATATAAGAGTGACAAATATCAACGCCGATATAATCCTGAAAACGGAAATAATTTTCAAATAAATGTTGGCAGGAAATTTTGTGGCTTCAAATATTCTAATTCGCCTTTCGTTCGACGAAATATTTGAGAAAAAACTAATGAAAATGACATTTGAGCAATGAGAATCATTCACATTACACTAAATGGACGTGTTCGATTTATATAAATTCCGAGATAACGTAGAGGAAATTCCGGATGGCGGCATAAGATGTTCGCTCGAATTTGATTAGTCGAAGTGTTTTGAAGAATTTTCTTCATTTCGTTTAGATTATCGGGGAAAGTTAGCACTATCTTGTGGGGTATTGCAACAATTTGAAGAACTATAATGCAATATACTCATATACTACCTTCGAGAAATGCAATATGCTGATATACTACCTTCGAGAACTTCCCATTCCTCACGTTTTTTACCTCAGGAATGAGCTTCTGGAGCATTATTCACTTCCTCCTCTCACCTGCCTCCCCCTCTCCTCCCTCCGCCCCCCTCCCCAACGTCTCTACTTCCCTATTTGTGCTGCACCTTTGCTGACTCAAAGTTCAACATTAATGTGATGAATACTTTCATAGGTATTCAGCTTTTTTTTTCTTCGCCCTTTTTTTTCAAGTCGCTAGTAACGAATGAAGCATGCTACCATGCCTGATGCAATTACACATTTTCCGCTTTACTGCAAATGTTGAATCGACCGAATTGCCTTTTAAAGCAATGGATATGGCATCGTTGCAGTTTTCAAAAGCTACTGAACCACTGAAATTTTAATTATGCATGTAGATATACATGCTCATATATCTATTTATGGGTTTGCAGTGCAATATGTGGTATATTATACACACATTTATTTATTTATTTATTTATTTATTAACTTATTTATTTATATTATTTATATATTTAATATACCACCTATAGATTTGCCGGTATTTATTTACTAAAATTTGAGCAATGGGTATTTATGTAAACTGTGCTAGAATAAATATTTTTTGCAAAGATTTGCTTGATGTTCATGCGCGAAGATTATCTCAGCTGCAGAAAAGACAGTGATGGGAATTTTATGAAAAAGAAATAATAATGCTAGCATTTATTCATTTCTTTAAACGTCATTATAAGCTATAATTGTTATATTCATTGAATATTAATTTTAATTAGGCAATCAATATATGAGTGAAAAATTCGATTAAATGTTTATAGTTGTCTTATTAATTATTGAAACATCGCAAAAGGATGTTTATATTTTATAACACAGAATTTAGTTTAGTGCATTAAGCAGATGTTATTGACTATATAAACATATAGTTAATAATATCCGCTTATATAGAGTATATAAACATATAGCAGTGGCCACATCTCGTNATAGCAGTGGCCACATCTCGGAACTTTTGCTCATTATTAAAGCAATTGCTTCACTATGCAATATCTAAGCGAGAATAAAGAGGAATACTTTGATAATCCTCTTCGGATTAATAGTATTAATGATTATTTATTTATATTATTTATCTGTGTTTTTTGCATAATTTAACTAGAAAATCAATAAATATAAATAATATCACGATTATTTTTTGTATATTTAAAAAAATTAGTGTTATTACTTAATGTAGAATTTATATATATATATATATCCTTAGAGATAATCAGTGATGTGATATGTGTTTCGTATTTTTTGTTTTATTTATTTATAGTTTATCATTTAAGCAATTGATAAACTTGCTCATATCAATTTTATCCGGACATTAAGCGTTGAAGAAATATTCTATAGCAAACGCGATAATAATATATAATTGATTGCTCGATGTAATGCACCTACGGTAATGGTTAGTTTATCGCATCGAATACTCTCCTTACCATAGATACATTTGTTGAAGTCGATAATCATCGGCTTGTTGTCGTTATTTCAGTGAACAAGAACTCGGCGGTGTGATACATCGCTAAGGATTTGTTATGTGATTTTAGACCTAAAGATTTGGGAGTATTTATTGGCTAAGTGCTTCATAATATATGCCCTCCATTTTCTAGATCGTCTAGCCTAAAAGTTATAGCTAGAGATGCTTTTATGTGTCTTAATCGCAGTGTAACATCTCTAACAAGAGACAAACAACAACGCCTAGCTAAACAGCTCAACTATGACGTCTCAAACTATGACAACGCTTTCGCATCGCACTGCTCTTGAATTTTTCTTCTCTTGTTGTAGACTAGCTTCTAGCTGAACTATTAGCTGGTAAGAGAACTTAGTGGAAAAAGATTTTACGAGAGTTTCGANGGTAAGAGAACTTAGTGGAAAAGGTTTTTACGAGAGTTTCGGAATGAGTAAACAGCCGAGTGATCCTTGAAATACGTTTTTTTAAAATTTAAATTGATTAAATATATTACAGCATATACTTGCAAAATGATCGACACAATGCGTTAAGTGAATTTTAGACATCTATGAATAGATTCGCTTATTTGTATGATTTTATTTGAAATCCTACCACATTTTTATGCCTCAAAATTAATTTCTGAAAATAATTACCGAAAATTGTTATATTATTACCGTTACAATAAATCTATGGTTATATTACCGTTGTAAAGAAAAGAAATACATTTATGCTTGTATTTATGTGCAGTAAATCTCTTAGAGCATTTTTTTCTCATTTTTATATCCTTAGGGCAATACATCTTTTTTTTCTTTCCATATCTGCTTTTCTATTCGCATCACAACGAACGCTGAATATTCTCTATGAGCTATCAAAGTAAAGAAATGATCGATATTGATATTATGCTGAACTCTCGTGGAATATTTATTGAACTCATATTCAAATATTTTTTGATTGTCTCGTGTTTTATTTAGTTTTTAGCTTTAAATTTTCAATTCTTCATCTAACTTCAGCAACTGATTGCGATAACTTTTTTTTCTTGAAATTCTCAACGCTTTGTTGAGTGAATTCGTGCAGTGGCTCAAATTTTTTTTGTAGTAATTTCAAAGATTTTCTTCTCAAATTCTCACTCTGCTTTATTTCAGTGCTATTTGATTGTTTATTTTCTGAGTGAGTTTTTTTTAACGAATCTTATTATCCCTTAGAAACTCGAATTTTAATTCAATTAGAAAATAGCGCATGACCATATGGATTCATCTCTTATTTATTTTGTTCATCTAAAGAAAAGTTTCATGACATATATAAAATTGTTTCAAATTGTTTTTGCACCTTATCAGAACTTTCATTAATTTGATGTATTTTCGAAAAAGAGCAAATTAATTAAATAATAATTATGTTGTAATTTATAATTTTATATGTATTTTTCAAGTAATTAATAATTATTTTATGTAATCTAATTATATTTATTTTTTTTCTATTTATTTTTATATTATAATTGCATAATCAGAATAATAAATAAATATTTGTGGAAGAAAACTAATAATTGGAAAACAGTAGAATTATAAGTTGGAAAAAAATTTTTTAGAAATATATATATATATGATTTTTGATGACATTCAAATACTGCTCATTTTTACAACAAATAAAAAAAAAATTTCCTCTACAATTAAATAAAACATCGACACAATTAAAGAGGAGAATAAACAAAGTGAAGCAAATATGTAAATAATGTCTCTTTAATTTCGATATTCGCTATTCATTTAATATTTGAATAAAGCGACAGATATGGGAATGTTAGTTTCCGTTAAAGCTCTTTGCTTAAACTTTTCTCTCATCTATTGCAATCAATCATCGCTTCGAGAGGAATTGCTTACGCTTAAGCATAGTTCTTATTTATGCTTAATAATTGCTATCAACGCATTGCTTTAAGTAGACAACTCACAAAATTATACCTCTCAGATTTGTTCAACAACCTAGAATAGATGCGGAATTGAACTTAGCTTCTATCGGCTGGTTTCCGGTCATTTCTTTGCATCTTCGACCGGATTAGTCTGATCGGATATATATTCGTCGACTTTCGGCTTTCATTGATATTTCTACTATATGACTTTATAATAAATCTTTTAAAGAGAAATGTAGAAAATTCAATGATTTCTTTTATATATTTTTGTTAATTACTATTTTCTAATAATATTGCCCCATTTTTTCATTTTTTTCATGCATTTATTTCTGCTGAGTGTTATTATTATTATTTTTACATTTATTTTAATTCCTTCAATTCGTTCTACCGATATATGATTTAGACCGTTTCGTCAAGTTGGCGTTTAATGAAATGCTTTTTTTTTAACTTCTGATTATTAGTCTTTTTTCGACCAGGCGTGAATGAGCTTTTCGGCCAATTTTCGGCCAAAAGACTGATGAACCAAGTAAGATTTATTAACGCAAATTGTACAAAATATACAATTAATAATAGGCATATAATTTTATTGAAATATATAAAAAAGCTGAAAAGCAAAATATAATAAGAAAAAAAGAAAATAATAAAAAAAACATTTCGGAAAAAATTCAAACGCACAAAAACACATGCAAAAAGAAACGAAGTAAATAAATAAATAAATAATGTTAGTGAGAAATAAAGTGAAATCCAGCAAGATTTGTTAAAATCGAATATATTTCGAGTAAATTCAAAACCCTCAAATGACAGCAGTCCATTAAATATATACAAGGAAGTGCAATCATAAATCAGTAATCAATGTCCTTCATAAATGTTGAAAATTTATTGCATACTAGAACTTAGATCATTCTCTATCGTCGATTTTCCATCTTGCAAATGCGATAATTTTTATTCGCAATTATTTCTATTGCATTCGTCGGAGTAATTCATAAAAACAATTAGTGAGATAGCGGTGAAATTGTAGTATGAACAGTTGCACTTACATCATTGAAATGGGAAACGGAAATGAATTTAAAATGTAATAGACGCAATGCTGCAAGTATAGTTGTGTATAAGCGCATATTTTTTCATTATTCTAGTTTGATAGTTCGTTTATTTGTCTCTCCCCACCTCTCTTCCTCTCTCCCTTCTTGTCCCGTCGCTTCCCTCTTCCTCTCCCTTCCTCCTTCCCTTCCTCATATGGATGCAAATTCAGCATAATGAATACTATCTTTCTGAGGATCACTATCTTGCACTCTTTGTACTTTTTTGATCGCTTAGCAATGTGTATCACTAAAGTTCGAAAAAAAACGAATCATATNAATGCTATCTTTCTGAGGATCACTATCTTGCACTCTTTGTACTTTTTTGATCGCTTAGCAATGTGTACCACTAAAGTTCGAAAAAAAAAACGAATGATACACAACAAAAAGAGAGCCTTAAAGACATGTATTATTTGCTAATAAATATTAATTAGTGAATTTAAGCGAAATGTGGAGCAAAGAGAAAATAATTTTTTTTTGCTCTCACTTAGAAATAGATTCGGCAAAATATCAATAAGATTAAGTTGTATATCTTGATAACATTTAAAATTAGTTTATATGTTGTTTGGAGTGGAGTTGTTAGGGAACTAGAAGTCATTATAATAGAATTGATTGTAAGAAAATCTGCAAATTCAATGAATTAGCACTTAATAAAGAAGTATTCTATTGAAAGAGGATGCCTCATTTTGAGGCTTCGTCACCATTGACCTATTCAGCTTAGCTTAGCTAAGAAAGATAGCTAAGATAGTAGTTTTATTTATTCGATGTTATATTCGTTATCGATAAGAAAATCTATCGTACATCGTCGCGTTTAATTTAATTACTTCGATAGAGGGGAAGGGGCAAGGGTGGTGAAGGTGCTTTATATTCTAGATGAATTTATTGTTCACTATATCTAAAATAGTTGACTACCGAATACTCCTGAAATATCCTGAATCTTGAAATAATCCTGAAGTATTCAGGTTATCCTGAAATACTTGTTTCATTATCTCGCCTTCTTCTTAATATTTATATTTGAAAAATAACTTATTTTGAAAATAACTACGAAAAAGAATTTTTAAAAGCCACTTTATTTTAGGATGAATGTCACTCATGAAAATCTTCGCTACTCTTAAACTTAAGACAACCTCAATTGCACAAGTGAGCCGATAGATTTTCCGAAATGTTTTTATAGCATTATATTGGCAATAATGAATATGAATTCATCGAAGATGCGAATTTGCTGAAAACTTTAATTTACCCATCAAAATTACTTCACATCTTATGAGGAATTAATAAATTAAAAGTCTCATCGGAACTTTCTTGTTCGCAAGCTTTCGCAACTTCTTTTTTTGGTAAAGTTCGCATACAAAATTCCCTTCAACAAGCTTTTGATATTGTAAGTCATATTTCATTATTAAAATTTTGCTCGAGATATAAGTTTTCTTTTTTCTTTTTCTTATTACCTAAATAATTTTCGCAATTCTTTTTATTCGTTTGTCCTACTTTTTTCTCATTCATAGTCGCTTAAATATTTGACAATTAAACGATATTCTAATTATTTTTATTCCTCAAATTTCTCATTTATATATATATATATATATATATATATATATATTTATATATATTTAAAGTACATCACGATGAGATTGGGTCTATTTTTATGCATATCTGTGTACTTGTCTGTTTCCGGAAAACCGACACTTACGATCCGAAAAAACGACGAAACCGGAATCACATAATTTGCTAGACATTAAATGATTTTCTATAGCAATTCTTGAGTTCACTGATCAGCTTTAGGAAGAAAACGCATTTAATCAGCAACGTTCGAGTCTTTACCTATACTTTACTGCTATTTCACATCTTACGCCCTCATTCAATATGGATGGATCTCTTAGAGAAGATTCGTAGCAGTTGCGAAATAAATTTCAATAACAGCATATTTATTATCTATGGGCTATTTACCACCGCTTTATATTTATTAAAATAATATTTGAAAGTCATCACATACACCTAATAAATACTTAATTATCACCTAATTAATAGAAACAAGTAAACTTCTAATGAATTATTGCTTAATGTATTAATACGTATATATCTGCTCTTTTGCCAGCTTTAATTTTATTGTTTCCATCATAAAAATGCAAAACTTAATAAATCAACTGAAAAAAACAATTTAGGAAAAAAGATTTCTCAATTACAGAAAATATTCGAATAATCGTTACTCGATTCAATACAATAAAATCGATTAATAAATGACCTCTTAAAGGAAATAATTCTTCAATTCGAATTGCATTAATAATTTTCACTTTAATCAATAATTATTTATTATGAATAAATCATTTTTCGTGTCACATCCATTTCCGGTTAGGTGAAGATTTAAAGTCCACTGAAAATTGCTAACTCTTCTATTTATCTTATCCGCATCGGATGATAGCTGACAAGTCGATTCATTGCTATTATATGCTCAAGAGACGTGCCCTAATTTGTTTCATTGCTCTCGTTATGATAATGCTGCTAACCGGAGTCGTTTAGCAAGATGGAGTCGAAGAGTCTAGTTGGAGCTTAATTACGATTGTTCATGCACAGGCAAATTGAAAACAATGACTATTCCATAGCATATCAAATAGCCTAGTGTTGAAGTTATGGAAGGAATAGCGTTACGTATCGAAGAAACTCGAATTATTGTTTTTTGAATTTCTAGTTCTTTGACGTATCAAGTTGCATTTCCCTAATGAAAGCAAAATAATTTTAGGAATTTTTGAGTGGAAATTATTCGAGAACAGGCAAATGGGATTTATTTATTTGCTTATTTATTTTCGTTTGTATGTTTAGTTATTCACTTTTTCATTTATCTGTCTATATATTTATCTATTTATTTATCCAATTATTCATCAAGCGATTCATTTATTTATTAACCCATCTATTTATCAAGTTATTTATTTATTTATTTATTTATTTATTTATCCATTTATTCATTAAGCCATCTATTTATTTATCTTTTATTTATTTATTTACTTATTTATTTATTTATTTATTTATTTATTTATTTATGTGTTTGTTTGTTTGTTTGTTTATTTGTCCATTTGTTTATTAATTAATTAATTTATTTATTCACATAATCACGCTTGATTCTGTGATTGGTTTCTTATGGAATTTGATTGCATTCAAAGAAAATACCCTCTTTCAAAACTTAAAATAACTCTTGATCATTTACGATCTTAGTGCTCACAGTTACAAATGGAGAGGAGAAGGGGAAAATAGAAAAATGGCGAAGGAGGCAAAACAACCTGAATTACGTACCTTTCTTCGAAATCACTGAAAGAGTACCCAAAGAAATGTCCCTTTACGAATCACATGGCATTCTCAAGTCTAGCGTCATCTATTAGCCAATACGCCAAGAAAATATCCCCACTTATTATCGTTGATTTATCGATGACTAATCAATTATTCATTGTTCATCGGTTTTGTGTTTTCAAATGCGGATTTTTAAATACTAAGCTTAATAGACTATATAAGCGATAAATTCTGCATATAGGCTAATGGATTCTCTTTATTTGTAAAAATCACTTTTAAAGATCTAGCAACTCGATCGAATTGAGATTAAAATTTTAGTCGTGAATATTGGTGTTGTTCGGCTCGGTATTTATGTTATTCATTTGTTTTGTTTACTTTCTTATCTTTATTGTTATTTATTTTTATTTTTTTGCGTAATTTATGAATTTTGTTGATATTGATTTCTTTCGTGTTTTTTTTTTCGAATTTTCTCGAGCTTTCTTTTGGAAAATTGCTCAAAAAAAACTATCATTCAAATATGAATTTTGAAGTGATTTTTTTGCCTGTCTCTTTCCTGAGAAATTACTCTATAATCACAGTTAAGCGAAACAAAAAAAAAACCGATAAAGATCGAATTGTTTGTTCATAAAGATTCGCAAATTAATTTGAAAGCAATTAAATTTTTGCACTGAACCACAACGTTCTCCCTAGCAAATGGAACTTAAAAAATTCGAATTTCATACAAAATAGCATATTGAGAGCAGGTTAATATTAGTCATATGGCATCAATGGGTAGAATTTTTGAAGGTGTACAGGCGGGTAAGGGGAGACGGGAGAAAGGGGTGAGGATGGGCTAAGGGTTTTGAAGAAATGATGGCCGGTGCATAAGTCAGCATTTTTCTCATTTATATGCATTAGAAAATCCATCACTTACCCTAAGGAACAATTAAATGAGAGACCTATTAGAGTGACTCATGCATGCTTATAGTTTTAAGTATTGTCATATTTAAGTTCAAGTATTTGAATAAGTTTTAAGTATTTAAGTATATGTTAAAATCATGATTTTGTGCATGTCAAGAGTGATTCACTTTAAAGTTCATTAAAATACATAGTTTTAAGTATTGTATCAATAATAAACCGCCTGAAGTTCGAGTGCGCATCGCCTACTTCGGTGTACCACATGAACACAATAGACTCGTAATTGAACTTAGTTAAAGTTTATACCTAGACCGTGGGAATCGTAAATCACTAACCACGATAGACTTATAATCAAACTCAGCTCGGGTTTATACCTAGACCGTGAGAATCGTGGGCCACGTTTTGCTATGAGAATTGTAAACCAAAAGAGTCGTAAACCGCATTAGATCCTCAAAAATTGTCTCTAAAATCTATATTCTACTAGGATCACTTGCATTGTATTTTGCGAAAAGATTGATAGAGCGATCAATGATCTTCTATTGTTTGGTAGTATCTCACCAATTTATTGAACTGCTAAAGTAATATGAAGGGGAAAGGCCTAATATTTGTGTTGAAAATTCGCACAAGGCATAAGAATGCTATAAGCTAATTAGCTTTATATGCACTCTTACAGGCTAATTCCCCAGCGGAAATAATTAGTAAAATATTGCAGAAAAAATTTATTGCTGTAGACATTAGTTTGTTTTTAAAGAGGCGACCGATGGATTATAGCAACTTTCTCATCTATAGAATTCATTTTTTTTTCAATCGTTTGCATTCGATTATATAATTGTCAATCTTTGAAGCAAATTTGCATAATTATAGATAACTAAATGCAAAATTGAGCTTTCAAGATCTATAACTTATAAGCTTCTGAGGCTTGTAACTTGTAAGCTTTCATAAATTATAACATATCTGGGATATGCTTAACGAATTCCATCGTCACAAATGCAATTGACTTAACGAAAAAGAATATAACGTATTTCGAAGTTTTTTTTAAAGCATGATTTGCAGAGAAATTGATCGGTCTCTTAGCCAACTATATTAGAACGCATGTCATGTTAGTCCCCTACAAGCTTTATCTCTATTCTCTATTTTAAATTAGCTTTTTTGAGAAGCTTTTGTAGTCGTAGTCGCTTGAATGGAGAGCAGAAAAAAAATATATGTTCATTTATTTATTTATTTATTTATTTATTTATTTATTTATTTATTCATTTATTTATTTATTCATTTATTTACTTAAATTTATATATTACGGCAACCCTTTTAAAACATTTCGTTGCATCTTCCTATGTTATCGCTATTTCTTATGCTGTCTGAAAATGTCCGATTTATTAGAGACATTGATTCGCTCCTCCCTCTCCCCATCCCTCTTCCCCGCCCCACTCCTCCTTACCTTCTCACCTACGATATGCATAATAATTGATGAAATATAGTCAAAATATGGATTAATTTAGGTGTGATAATCGAGTAATTGCACAATGAATCTATCGGATTGCTTCGAGGCCGAGCGAGTAACGGCTAGTCGATATTTTCTTACAACACAATGCATTGTTGTACTTCTTAATATTAGTGGTACAATATTATGCGTATATGTAACTGCACTGATTGTTTTCAGTCAGGTTTGTTTTATGAATTTATTTTTGTTATATTCAAATTTGAATTGTTTTTATTATATTTATAAATAGAGAGCTATTTTAATGAATACTCTTGAAGAAGATATTAGGTATTCTTATAAGGTTGTATGAATTAATGCGAAAATAAATCTTGAAAAGACTATTTTATAAGTGAAAACTTTTAAAAAGTAATGCCATTTCACTAATATTTGAAAACTTTATTTCAGGTTACATTAAAAATAAATCGATCATTATTGAATTTACTTCCATAAAGACGGGATAAGTCGTGGGCTAGGTGAAGAAAGAATAGGGCTATTGATAGTGAATGCATCACAAAAATAATGCGTTTGTGAGGGTCAATTTCAGGTGTTACATATAAATTTACGTATATTACTTGTTAATCTTTCTGCGCTTATATGTTTACGTACGGCACTCACATTGAATCGTTCGGCTGTCAATGTTATTGAAGGATTTACCTATAAGGTTAGTGGACCATAATTTATGCTAATGATGCCGAGTTATACTAGCCATCAACAATATAAATATCTTATCAATATTGTTTTTTATAGCTAAATTCTTGGGAAAATCCTTTATTGCTTCGAGAGTTTATTAAGTATGAATGAAATCTGCCGAATTGTCCGGCCAGAAAAAATTGCTTCGAGAGCTAAAAATCTACAAATTTGCTGCTTAAATATCCCTGTAAAGACAAACTCCTTTTCATATCCCTTATACAAGTGACCATTCCTACCGGCTAGTCATACTGAGAATAATAATCGTTACCATTACTCTCAAGGGCAATTAACTGAGATAATGTCCTATATAGCATATAGAGATAAGATTGATTTTTTGTGAAAATTTTGAAGCATTTATTTCATTCACTTCAAAATTTGTCAACCAATTACGCTTTCGAGTTTTTTCTTATCATATTATCACACTCTTATAGACTTAATTATCACTTCCTCCTATTAGAAAGCGACCACAACATTCCTCAAGTGAATCTTACATAAATACAAATCATTTTCTATGGATTATTCTCTATTCTATATTATCAAACACGTTTCAAAAGGATATTACCCTTGCTAATGTAGTACTTTCAAGGTTTTCAGGATATTACCATAGTTAAGAAATTCAAGCAAGCCTTTTATCAATATTCTTTAATCTTATTATTTTATAAGAATTTTTAAATAAAAATTTGAGCCAAATTTTTTATACTGTTATTTTTTTCAGTATATTTTTCAATGAATATTTTTTCCTCCGTATTTTTCAGAATAATTGCGAATTGGTTAAAGAAGCCGGATGGTGTAAAACATATTCGGCAATTGCTGCAGCACCATTTGAAAGTCTAGTATTTGCATTCACAACAATTGCACTTGAACGTTGTCTAGCGACTATTGCTTATAAACGTTATGAGAAATGGAGATTTCCATTTGTGGCATTGATTTTTGCTCCCATTACGGTAAGCCCATACGATATTCCACTCATATTGTATTACGGTAAACTCGTACCCTACTCCACTCATAGTATATTACGGTGAACTCATACCGTATTTCATTCATTTGTCTTACAGTAAACTCATGCCGTATTTCATTCATTTGTCTTACAGTAAACTCATATCGTATTCCATTCATTTGTCTTGCGGTAAACTCATACCGTATTTCATTCATTTGTCTTACGATAAACTAATACTTTATTCCGTCCATATCGTGCTGCGATAAGCTTCCACAGTATTCCACTTATAGTATATCGCGGTGAACTCATACCGTATTCCGTTCATTTGTACTACGGTAACTCATACCGTATCCCATCCATGATGGGTACGGTGGGCGGGTGCTGTATTCCGTCTTATTCGTTGGCTGTTTTCTTCTTCGTATTGCCTAAAGCAATCAAAATGGTATAGGTTAAGGTGAATTCACTGAAAAGATTAGGTGCACTGAAAGGATAGGCGATTTACAATGATGTCAAGTCTAATAAATAACCATTTAACAGCAGAATTTTATTTTTCAAATTTTCTTTATTTGCTGTTGAAATTTTGAATAAATAGTGTGGTCATTTTATGTGGTCATCTCAAAAAAAAAGGAAAAAAAACGAACGCAGTAATTCTCATGATAACCAGTCAAAACTTCACTCGTATATCGAATATTGCTTCAGCAACTGCATTTCATCTAATTGCAGATATTCACAATCGACTTTAAGCATTTCTTGAAGAAAACAATGTTTGCTGACAGTTGTTGAAACAAGAAATACTTAAGAGTGGCCTAGTGGCAATGATTTTGGATGGTCATTAGTGGTCAAAGTTCAATTGGTCAGCTTAAAGAGTTATTCGCCTATTCATATGAACAATGACCGCATACCCCAACTCATTTCATTGATTTCATTCATCAATTACTTTTTTTCAAAAATTTTATTTTTAGTGGATAAATATTGCATTAATCATATATACATCTGTAACAAAACATACGCCAAGTAAAATTTCCTATCGACCATATTGTTCAACAATAACGACTGGTTATGTGGATTTTAGTAAACTATTCAACTATAATATTCCAGTTATTATTGCATCATTTCTATTATTTGTTATGGTTTATGTGATTTGTAAACGGAAATTACGGTTCGTTATTATTTGTGTATTATTTTTATTTAAGTGTTTAAAGAGGCAAAAATAAGGTTGATTAAAAAACGACAAATCGATTGTGAATATTAATTCAAAATAATTGAAAAGTAGAAGCTTTTTGATGAGGGCATTGGTAGAATTCATTATTTATCAACGAAAATTGTTGGAAGTTTGAAATGCTCACGAAAGTTTTTCGATTTATTTGTTTATTTATTTTTATTTTTTATTTATCTTTTATTTTTCTGGATGGAAGAAGAATGAACGACTGAAGTCGAACATTCGAATCTATAATCAACCAATCTTGTCTTCGAATCATTTCATCGTTAATGATTCTATTTTTATTTTATTCAAAAATTTCAGGCTTTTCTTAGCATCAAAAATCGATGATTTATCGTCACGTTATCAACTTGTTGAAAATGTTAAATCGACTAAAATGCTCGCAATGCTATCATCTATATATACAGTGCTTGTTTTATCAACATTAAGTACTGTGATCGCAATTTCCTATTTGAATATCACAGATTTAGCAACATTCGCCGTTATTAAGGTTTAATTAATCATATTCGAATTTTTATCATTTTTTTCATTTAAATAAAGAATATTTAAAAAAAATAAAATACTACAGGAATCACTGACTGAAATTTGTAATAGAGGAGATTAAATTCATTCAGCGAGTGGTAGTTCAGTGTTAGCAATATTGATTAACAGTATAGGGAAGCGATCTTAATAGATTGCCTTAAAAAGTATTGTAAAATATTTAAGACATAATCCATTCAGGCTTTGCAATGCGGTTGGTTTCTTTTTTTTTCTAGTTACTCTAACAGCTCATTATACACTTCTTTTTGCAACAGATATTTAAATAATATCATTATTCTTTCTATTTTTTCCCTAAAATAATTTAGCATATGCTTAAATACACAGTTATTCTGCGGGAATCTTTTCAAGACTTCAATAGCCTTCAGAAAATGAGCAGTACATCTCTTCGGCGAGGATATTCTCGTGAATAAGCCGACAGTGTATCATATATGATGATGCAATCATGAAAGTCATTTACGATTTATCGGCGGATGAGAGGGAAAGGAGGAAGGTGAAAAGGGAAGCAAATCGGAAAACATTCGAATACGCTTATGCTTATTTACTTTCAATAAAATCGCTCAAGAAAAGTCTTTACGATGCTCGTGAATGATATTCCTTCACTACCTTCTTGTGTCGTAAATTTCTACGGCATAGCAGCGCCTAGATTATTCACAATCGTTTTATCAAGCAAATTCCCATGCTTTGATAAGATTTCTGGTAGGTGGACTCTGTTTTGATAAGAAAAGATAAGACTCCGCTCATAACTCGACTATTGCTCAATCAGTCTAAAATTATCTACGCATCCTATCCGTTAATATAAAATCCTTCAAAAAAGCATTTATATATTTCCATGAAATGACTGCGCGCAAACTTTTCACCTGTTGATTATAATTTCCTTGATTTCAACAAGAAACCTATCAGTGAGTTGACTTGCGGCTTACTGACTTGCGGCGAAATAAAGGTTGCATATCGTAATCGATGTGACAGAATGTCCTTTATGTCTACTGATGACTTTTGCTGTTATGAGGCGAAGAGAAGGAAGGAGAATGGGAAGACTGAGGAAGAGGAAAGGAAACTGAGTTGATGACGTGGAGGATGGGTTGGGGGGGGGGGGGGGGGAGGGTATAGGAGTAAGACTTTGGAGCTATAATGAGATGCTGAAAATAATGATGAGATTATTAATAAAATTATTTCAGGAGATATCAAGTTTTTCGATGCCAATCTATGCGAATTTCTATCCATTATTGTTTCTCACAAAAAGTAAGCATATACGTAATCGTGCGATGCGTATGTTGACAGGTCATCGTTGTGGTGACCGTAAATTGGGCACAACGGTTGCACCAATGATGACTGCTAAAGAACATATGGATATGCTTGAGCAAATGTGGTCATGTGCTAATCGATGATTCATTGATTGTATTGTTTTTGAATAGGACCCCTACACATATCTAATTCCGAATCCCCCTCCTCCTCGCCCCCCCCTACCCCTCTCAGCTTCATCATCTTCGAATAAGAGGCCATTTTTCATTGAGATTTGAGAGAAAAAATTTGAAATTTTGCCCCAATAAAATGCAATTAAAAATTCAGGTATAATGAAACAATGTGAAAAATTCCACCGAAGTTCGATGATAGAACATCAATCATCAATTGGTTCCAATGTTGAAAAATAGCAATCAAATCTGATAGGTTGATAAGAGAAATGGTACATTAATAAGGAGTTCTGATCAAATTATATGTGATTGATAAGGAGTGCTTATCAAATTATATTTGATAACTCATTTTAAAGGCTTTCCGATCTCTAAAGAATTTTTGGCCTATATGGATCCTTTATTTTCTTAACGATTGTTGAATGAATAAGAGAGTTGTAATAATATTTCAGAGCAGAAATCACTACCGGGATTTTTTTTTTTAGATTATTGATTGTAGACAGTGAGATGGATGGAAATATCTACATTCATTATTGAGCGGACTCAAATCAAGAATTTATATTCATAAAGCTGATATCTATCTTTTTATTATTTATTAAATAAATGCATAATTACGTATTAAATAATAATGTTTATTATAGGAGAATTCTATTAAATATATTAATTATCCAAAATTGTATCGAATAACTTTCATTTAACAACAGCAAAAATCGTTCATCACCAATAGTTTATCAAATTTATTTCTAAAGCGCGAAACTTATGTTTTTCTAACATCTTCACTAAGCAATTACTCTCTTATTCAAAGAAATAGCGCCATTTATTCGTTAGAAATTCATTATATATATATATATATATA
>JAARMF010000572.1:6960-20867 GCA_022844705.1 Toxascaris leonina | reverse complement strand
GGGGGGGGGGTAGCTGAAATGTTGAGGAAGACGAAGCAAAGGTGAATAAATTATTTTGATTTGCACTTTAACGAGGTTTTTTTTCTTTTTTGTTTTTTTGAATATTATCCACTCACATATCTGTTTCTGTCGGATGCCTTTGTCAATTGTTGACAGCCGTGCTATCACCTATGCTCATACTGGTCACAAATTATTGACAGCTGCTCTATCACCTATGCTCGTAACGTGCACACCTCATATGTTCTTTTCTTCACTTTTATGNGGGGGGGGACGGAAGGGGAGGGAGAAGGAGGGGGGAGGGGGGAAAGGGGGGAAGGGGTGGAACGAAGGAGGAGGGAGTATAAAATCTATATTCTGTTCAGTTAAACGTTCATTAGCTGCTATTGTCTACAAACCTATACATATATAGGCTAAGGCGAGCGGGTAGTGAACTTTCGTTACGTTCAACATCGGTCACACCACTAATGAAAAATGCCGTCCAACACAAAGAGGATCTCCATCAAACCGATCATCAGGTATCCGCTATATTTTTATGGTGTATGCCCTCTAACAATGCCAAACCTAATAGCCTGAGGGCTTTTATGGGTCTGTATATCTGTCCATCCGTCGATCTCTCTGTCTGTCTATGGGAGAGTTGAAAATGGTAGGATGTGAAAGGTCTGACGATGGAATTTTGTGCTTCTTTTTTGTGGACATCATCTCAAAATTCCTTGCGACTTTTCGCTTTCCGCAATGATTATACAATCGCTCGAGTGGAATTAAAAAACACAAAATCGAAAGTAGTAGTTGAATTGAGAGGAAGAATATGAGGAAGTGTTTTTTTAATCGGTAAGTTTTCTATTTATGACACTTCTTATGCGAAATATTTATTCATAGTTTTGTAAATATTTATATTATATATATACTTATTTTATTTATGTATTTATTTGCTTATTTATTTATTTATTTACTTATACTCGAACTTCAGGACAAATGAGGTTGAAATTGTTGAATCTGATGAATATATTTCAAATCATAGCTTTGCTCATGATTCAACGGTTGGTGCTTATTCACTCACTTCCAGGGAAGTTATGCGAACACAGCTAAAAATGTGTACGCATTTTGGCTATTGACCTGATCGCATTTCACACCAAATGGGTAATAGCTCATAGCCTCATTGGGAATTTTGTTGATGTAAGAGATAGAGCTGTTCGTACTCGAATCCGGAGCTGTCTAAAAGGAATCGACTCCGAGTCGTCCTAGAAAGATTCGAATTTAAGATGTTCTAACTCAAACTGAATTTGTATTCACCATTGACTTTAGACGCCTAATCGTATGAATAGATTGATAGAGCAAAGAAAAAACGCCCGAATCTTTTGAAGAACATTAATATAGATCTTTATCAATAATCAATGAAAATCCACTAGCGATCTAAGAGTATTGTTGTTTTAAGATCGAAAGTGGAAAACGTATAGCTCAACTAGAAATTGAACTCTCGGAAGCGGAAAAACAACGAACAGTACCATTGAAAGCGGCGCTGATATTCTTCTTTCTATGGATTCTAATTAGTGCATTTATTGTACGACTTTGGGAACGTAATTGGACCTATTTCACTGCCTATTATTATTTCTTCACTTCACTTACAACTATTGGTTAGTATTTTTTATTTATTTATTTATTTTATTTTATTTATTATTATTATTATTACTGTGTAAAAAATGTCTTTGAATTAAATACGATTGTGGAATTAGATATAGTAAATCTATGGAAGATTGAAAACTGAAGCGACGAGTTGAATAGACATTTTTTGCAACATTTCGAGCGGTCGATGGCCTACTTTCATTACTTCACTATTCGATCGGGAGTGAAATATAAAGGTCGAGGTATGCTAGCTTGAAAGGTGAATGCCGCATTAAAGTTGCGATTGAATACTTCCCTCTTATATCTACTAATAATGTTTACTTTATCTTTCATAACATAATATAATTACTTACCTATTTATTTATTTACTCATTTGTTTATTTATTTATTTATTTATTTATTTATTTATTTATTTATTTATCCGTTTATTTATTCTATAAATCCATTATCAGCCTTATAAAACCATCGTATCAAAGCGCAGTGAATGACGTCATCTAGAATTACTTATAATCGCGCAACATTTTAGGTCTTGGAGATGTGGTCACAGAAACACCCAATTTTATTATATTCAACCTTGCACTAACAATGGTGGGACTTTCTGTTGTGGGTCTGTGTATTGCTATTGTTCAGGTACGATTTTTTATAAATTTTTGCAACTCGTAGAAGTTATTTATTATCAGAATTGAAACACACTTGCAAGGCCACCCTTCTTCCCCTCCTTCCTCTCCCTTCCCTTCCCTCTCTTCCCTGATCCCCCCTCCTCCCCTGCTTCCTCCCTCCTTCCCTCCTCTCTCTTCCATCACCCCTTCTCCCTCCCGCTCGCTCTGACTTATGTAACGTTGATAAAGTGTTACGTTCAATCAATAACATTAGCTTATCGGGTCGCGTTTCGCCGAAGTCTTATAAAAATAAAATCCACTTTATTTAGTTCATCATATTCAAGGATACCGATATCCTGTGATAATAATTCAAGGATATTTATATCCTCAAATAATATCCTACGTTATTTTGAGCTTAAATAATCGAAAGCTACCAAATGACGATTCCGGGGTGATTATTTATATTCTATATCCACAAAACTTTCGTAATAAATCAACAAATGAAAAAGGTATAGTCAAGAAACTATCACAATATATGTATCTTTTTTTTCTAAGCATATCTAGCAAAAAGATACAAAAATACAAAAGCATCTGTAATATCATCGATTTCCTTATCGATGCAGCTGACGACCATGCCTCCACATTGCTGTCATGACCAGATTTTTGGAATGCCTGGTGGTTAGCCTTCCGACGATGCGTTGAGAAATCAGCCTGGAGTCGAACCCAGCTCTCTTCGCTAAAATACGACTTGATTGGCATAAAATACGACTTCATTGATCGAAAATGTATATTGATTTAAATTTCCTCTAGTATGTGCGCCAAAATTACCAAAAAATGTGGTATAAGTGCTGCTTATGAAATAGGCGCTGGCCATCATATCTATATTGTTGGCAATCAGTTGTTTCATAGTTGGAACTATTGGAGAGAATATAAGTAGGTATTTATTTGTTTATTTATTTATTTATTCAGATATGATCTCATATATAGAATTTCGCAAATACGAATTTAAAATTTTTTCAGGCAAAAATTCGACTCATTTTTGATCGAATGATTCGCTCAATTGATAGTCAATATAGAATTCGCCAAATTGATCCTGATGTCGCAACGATGACTCTCATTACCGATGAAAAAGAAGGCATAAAACGGTGAGTTATCCTCCAAATGCACTATACCACTCTCTGGCCCTTATGTCTTCCTATATTGTAAATACAGTGTTTATAGTTAGAGCTGGTGTTGAAATTGTGGTGTTTATTTATTTATTTATATTTTTTTACTAGTTTATTTATTTATTTATTTACTTTTATATCCTTTTTGTGCGAGCATGACAGCAGCTTCATGAATTTGATGTGACCGCACATAAAAATATATGAATCTGGATTACAATCTACTATTGACTTATTCATCTTTAATTTATCCTTGAGACGGAGATATATTACGCCACTCTCATGCCCTATTGCTACAATCTTTCCTTTCTCTGTGAAATAATAATTTGCTGAATGATAGATAATATAATTGTCGATGCTAAATACTTTCAGTCTATGTGAAGCTCAACCTATCCAAGATCGTATTATTTTCATCGCTATGGATGAGCATAAAAAACAATTACTTGCCGATCGTTGGAAGCAAAAAAGTAATATGATTAACAGGTATGAAGATCCATGGGATGATGATTAATTTGGATAGGAAAATTGACTGAATAAAAATTTATATGAAAAATTTTCAAAAATTTTTTAATAGTATTTTAAATATTACAACAATTTTATGTTGAGGAAATATCTAGAATGCTTGTTGGTATCGCATTTTTTAACGGTTAATCCTTCTTACATTTTTTGAAAACTTATTATCACTTTCGCTCTATTCGATTTTCGGCAATACTGAATGCCCTGAGGTAAAACCTGAATGCCCTGAGGTAAAACCTGAATGCCCTGAGGTAAAACCTGAATGCCCTGAGGTAAAACCTGAGGTAAAATCGATCGGCACCCTGAGCAACTATGCCATATCTACGATCATATGAACGATGTATTTTAGTTGTGATTTGTCTGTTTAAAAAATGTTTTCATGTGATTTATAATCGTTGTTTAGAGAACGTAATAAAACACTTTTATATTCAACTTTATGACGCTTGTCGATTCCAAACAGATAGTTGCTTGTACTATCCGATCGTTGAAGACAACCCGAAACCGTGTAATAAGGTGGGGATTTTGGAGGCATATGAGCCCTATCTACTCTAGAGGGTGATCTTTAGAGGTTGGCACCTCTTACTCTCCCTCTTCCCCCCCCCCACCCCCACCCCCCCCCCCCAGCTTCCCAAATACGTTGCTAATGAAATTAAATGAAGTGACAATATTTTGTGCAATTTTCATAGAATTCGTTCGCGAATCTCATTTCATTGGGGTATCGCCGATATTCCTTCAATTTATTTATAATCTAACGAAACAATGAGCGAACGCATTTGCTTTACCGGTCGTAGCATTCAAATTCTGATTGTACTTTATCTCACCTATTACGATGTGTCAGATAGAACGTTTGTCTTATTCTTCGATCGGTTATCAACCATCAGGCATAGCTTGTCCCTTGGAAGGGGGAAAGAGAGAAGGAAGGGGGAGGAGGAGGAAATGCTATTTTTTCCGACCAGAAAAAGAGCGATGCCATTATTCATTGTAAGAATTCGTTGATAATTCTTATAAATTTATAAAAAATATTTTTTTATTCGTAAATATTTGTAGAATAACACAAACATGGCCAAATCGTGCAGATAAATGTATTCAAACGGGTCAGCGTGTCGATGAACAACCACGTTCCTATCCAGAAGGTGATTATGGTGATGAATGGGAAGAGGTAAGCACCGGCTCGGATGAATCCACCGAAAACGAATACGACGAAGATGGTAAACGTATTGTACCACCGAGTACACGTCGCTATATCTACACTGTATTTGATTGAGAGTGAAGTATTTTCTTTTTTTGGTTTTAATGGTTTTTATGGTTTTTTGTACCGAAGACTGATTAAATAAACTTTTTTTCCACCGATGTTTACGCTTGATCAGTGTTACTTTCAATATGAAAATACCATAGCTATCGTTGAGAACCCTAGCTTTTACCGTAACTAACGTTGAAAACCCCAGCCTACGAGCTAACGATATAGCAAAAGGTTTTTATGCACTTATTTCGTTGCTCCACGAATCTTTCGAAACGATCAGTTGCTCATAATGCTGATATCGACTTGATCTTTTCTTACTGAATAGTACTCTTCGAGCTTGGTAAATTATTTGGAAAAAAATAAACCCCACTCATTCATGCAATATTGGGGGAAGGGGGGCACTAGAGCAATTCCCCCCCCCCCCCCCTCCCTTTTCCCCCTTCTCCCTTTTCAAACCCTCCGATTTTCTTTAGAACGCATGGATCAATTTTTTAAATTTCAAAAACACTCGAACCAACTATCAACTATCTTTTGCACAATGTCAAGGGTAGCACATATTATCATCTCGCCCTACTCCGCTCACGAAGGCAAGCTGTGCGGCTAGTGGTTGATGGCCAATCGAAGAATGAGGCCAATATTCCATCTGGTACCACATTATATTGTTATATCGTTATACCACATTATATTGTTTAAAATATGAAAAGTAATTGTGAGAGCATTACTACTGAATTGTGGCATAAACGATTTATCGATGCGCATAAATCGTCTTCGTCGATTTAAATATTTCAAAACTTGGTGTCTTCCGACTTCCATTTTTCAATTTTAGCTCGTTAGCTTCAATGGGAACTTCTCCGGAGTTCTTATCTCGGAGTCAATTAGCTTACGATAATTGAATAGCTTAAATGTGGAATATTTTGAGGACACTTTATATCTCTCTTGAGCTCAATAATCTCGTAATTTTACTTCCTCTCCTTCCGGCGAAAAAAAAAACGTGGCAGAAATGTTCTGAGAAAAACTTGAAATGAAAAGCTAAACGAACGCCGACAACAACTGTTTGAAATCGATCTTCTTGTTCAGATAAGTTCACTTGTAGCATTGCTTGCCAGACATACTCATGTTGTCCTTACACAATTATGTTCACTCGAATCCTAGCGTTCTTACCGTCTGCACCTATGCAATCGCAGAGAACAATGTTTTATTTCCTTTTTGAAGGTCTATTAATTATTATTATATATTGGTTATTATAGATGAATATATGAAGCGGAAATAAAGTCGAACTTCATAGAAAAACAGAAAAAATAAGATGCTTAAAAAGCGTAATTTATTTTCTTGTAAGCGGTGTAAATGGTCGAAAGAAATATTGAGGTAACAAGAGATGTTAAACAGGAGACCATCTAATTCATCAAGGATTGACTAAGGACGGATCCAACTATCCACGATGGATGTCGGAACTTATCCACTGTGTATACGAGATGTGGAGAGGAAGTTGTGCTATCTAAAAAAAGAAAAAAAATGATACAGAGATTTCCACAGCTTTCGAATACGGGCCGAATTCAGCAGCGAAAGGGGATAAATGTTTGCAAAAAAAAAAAATGAGCATTTTCTTGTTTGTTTATTTATCTTTCTATTCGTTTATTTATTTATTTGTTTATTTACTTACTTATTTACCTTCTTATTCAGTTATTTTATTTTATTTATTCACTTCTTCGTTTATTTATTCATTTTCTTATTGATTTATTCATTTACTTATTTATTTATTTATTTGTTTATTTATTCATTTATTTATTTACTCACCCACCTAATTAATTAATTTTTTATTGTCATCCTGACGCGACCGAACATTTAAAAAAAAGCTATTCGAACGTGAGCATGAGCCGCAGCAAGGAGCAGAGTGTTTGCAAAATCTACAATATAGGGCGAATAATCATTTAATACATGAGGTCAAGAGTAAATACGTCGATCGAAACGATTCAGCCACAACTCAGAAGTTGACGGAGTGGATGCGCTAACGATCTTGGCATGAAACAGTTTCCATACTTCTGGTCCAACTCCAGACAGGAAGTAACGCGAAACTGGAAACTATATAGAAGATTGTTTGCACTGTAACATCTTTCGATGAGCTGAAATTGATGCAAATATCGATTACGGGGAAGGGTCAACTGAAATAATTCTGACAGCGGAATATCTGAAAAGCGGTATAGAGTTTTATTGCAAAAGAAAAAGATCAGGTCAAAGTTGAGCTAGCGATATTCCAATGATTTCAGACTAAATATTTTTAGCCTGGAATCATTGGAAAGATTTTAGCCTGTAAGTATAATTAGACTGATATGGAGTACGAAAAATTTTACGCAAAGTAATCTGGGTGAAAGGTTTCTTAGGCATTATCCAGCCACATAATATCAGAAAGCAAATAAAGGACCATAGAGGAGTGCAGTAGCCCAAAATGGATTTGCAGTAGGCGATTTCGGTGATAATCAATCTATCTGTTCAGAAAAGCCTAGAGAGTACAGCTTGTAACTTTCGACGATTTTTCAGCAAGAGTAGAGCACTATAACCTCTAATGGAGTTAAAGATCGTTTATAATACCACTGTCATGAATACCATCTATAACCGGAAGAACATCACCTCCTACCTCAAGAAAATATTCACGTCAGAAGTTGATATGAAGCACATCAGATTTTTCTCAGGAAATATTCAATTGTCCATAGCTTCGATTAGCTGGCGAAAGCATTAAGATCACTTTGTAGAATATGGACGTCATAAGCGAGATCATGAAATGAACGATAAAATTTCGCGATCGTTAACAAAGTGCTTTGCACAACTCAGAACATGATCGAAAACATCGTTCATTTACATGAGGCAAAGAATAGGTGACTCATGACACTTCTTTATGGCATATCATCGCGAATTAAACAAGTCCGAATAAATATCCTAATCTTTTCTTCAAAAATTTTGTCCAAATCAAAATGCCCTAACCCATTTCAGAAAATAGTCGACGATTCCATATTTTCTTTTCAGTTTGAAGAGCGTTTTTTTGTTTGTTTTGTTTGTTTGTTTTTTTAACGACAGACAATATCAAAGGTTTTAGCACAAGAAAAAGCCACAACTTCGATCGGAAATCCCATAACCAAGTTGGCTAATCACGGAATAAGTTGTGACATCCTTGAGCGATCAGGAACAAAGTTAAATTGAGCTGAATTCAGAGTGCTCTTTGAGGAAGGTTAGATTAATCGGGCAATAGCTTTCTACTGAGGTGTTGAAGCATTTCTTCCGCAAAAGCGAAACGAAAGCACATTCCCAAGCAAGGAGGGGGNGACGGGAGGGGGAATATGAACAGAAGAAATAACGTAAAAAAAATCATACTAAGCGTCGACGAGATTGCTTTTATGGTACATTTTATGAGCGATAATATGATACCGTTTGATGTGAATGAATCCTTACCATTAAGTTTATGAATACCATTCAGCATTCATTCAACGCCTCTATCGACAAAAATTCAGATGCTTATTGCATCGCACAGGAAATACCGATAAAGATGGTTGAGGAATATACTGAAAGCATATCACCGTTCAGGTAGTTATCGATGATCATAGGGTCAGCATGACTATTGTTCAAAGCGACTATCAGATAGTGTTTGTTAAATAAATTTTTTTATTCTTCGATGATCAATGAAAACTTTTGACCGCAGATGGGGACGAACCCGTGACCTCTCTCGTGCCCTGCGACTGCTCTATCACTGAGCTATCGCGAACGTTTTCGCAAATCTAAGCCATCTCAATTGCAGCAGGATTTATAAGGCTTTAACACGTCTATTATATAGTGTTATCCATGAATTAGTGTTAATGAACTAGTAAAATAGTGCAGCGTTTCTGCGACCTATCAAACACCCCTAAGGGTTTCTAGTAATTCTTCAAGCATTAAATTCGGTAGTGTTTTGGATATTAAGGAAAAATCCACTGCGCTTATAGCACTTCAACTATAGGAATTCTTTTTGTTTTTTGCCATCAAACACTGAAATCATAACGGCAATCGCCTCGACTGAATGCGTTGACTTTCTTCGGTGTGGGAACCTCAGTCAAACNGCAATCGCCTCGACTGAATGCGTTGATTTTCTTCGGTGTAGAAACCTCAGCCAAACTGTACACCTATGAATAAAAACCCAAAAATCGGCTCTAGATTTTGCCCTTTCCCGCGAATCTTTATGATTTTCGCTACAATTTTTCACATATTTCCCCAATTGCACGTTGTAGAATATCTTTTCCGTACCCTCATATTGATTCTACAATATCGTCTTCAATATTAAAGCTGCTACTTACAACGTCATTATCTGCTCCATTCAAACATTGCGAATAAACGATCGTTTTCTTTGAAAATCACACAGAAGTGCCTCATCCCAACGAGTGGGTATTCAATGTGGTTAGCAACAATTGAGTTCTTGAGAATAAAGACCTAATTCCAAAGCTAAACACGAGCTACTCACCAACACTGTAATGTAAGTACCAACACCACACGCAACACATCTACCGGAG
The DNA here is from genome assembly GCA_022844705.1 of Toxascaris leonina. NCBI lineage: Eukaryota > Metazoa > Nematoda > Chromadorea > Rhabditida > Ascarididae > Toxascaris > Toxascaris leonina. The sequence continues at coordinate 11,200 of JAARMF010000572.1, read as the reverse complement.
TGATAACACATCAATAACGGTGGATTGTTTCTCGTCAGGTAGACATCTAGGTAAACTCATATCTGAGTACTACCTGTCTGATTATATATTTGAAAAAAAAGAAAGTTGAAATGGTTTCCAATCTGCTCAATTCTAAATCATGAAACATCCTACCTTTTTGAGCGATAGAATGATTCAATGCTTGAAACTTTTTCGAGAGATGGCATTCTTTGATCTTATTGCTTCATCAGGTGTATGTGCAGAAGAGAGGGAGGGAGAGAGGGAGAGAAAGAGAGAGAGGGAAAGAATTGGTATGCTAGTCACGGATGTTTTCTTTTGCTAACCAAACGAACATCCTCTTGTTTTATTCCGAAGATAGATTATATTAACGAGGCGTATTTCTTGAAATACAATTTTTACTATTTTTTATTAATTTTTTGCGCATCAATTACAATTCGATTCATTCACTCAGCCAACGCTGAAGTGCATCATCATCACCGATGTTTATTGTAATTCGGCGATAATCTTGTTTGGGAATAGCGCTACAAAATACGACAGAATGCGAGATTTGAAATGCGAACTTTAGTGTCGTCGCATGAGATTATTCGTTCGCCGTATCGGCTAGCAATATCGCAACGATGGAGGGTTTCGTTGTTGTTCACCTTGCTCAAATAATTTTCTTAATGTTTATTGCGATTTAAAAAGAATTGAGGTTTGCGTTAGTTTCCGGTTAAGGTGATCATCAATCGTGAAGTTTCCAACATCTATACACTCATCATATTTCAGTAATAATACTTCCTTAGGTGTCAAATTGTGGTTATGGCATCTCAAAATATTAGAAATGATGGGCTTTCATAGTCGAGAGGAATTGGAAGTGGTGCAGAATGATCGCTGTTGAAGAGGACTTCAGCTTATTCGCATAATTCCTTAGCGATAAATAACACGCAATAATAATAGTAATAATAGTACTAGATCATCTTCCAACGGACCATATACTAAACGATGGCAATGTTTGGCACACCTTGATATCCGGGTATGCAATATCGCCTTAAGCATTTCGTCGATTCGTTCATAATTCGAGCATATCTGAATGCTTGTTTCCTAGGCTGGACACTTCACTGATAGCCGATCGACCTATATGATTAGGCGAGTAATTAATAGGAGTAAGCATTGTGAGAGTATTGGTGGTTGTATTGGAGACGCAAAAACGAGGTATCTCAGGTGTAAACTTGTGTAGACGAACTCTTGTGTAAATGTTTATGCTTTCAGTGCAATCGAATGGAGCCTATTTTCCTGTCTTTGCTTTGGGGGGAGGGGGAAGGAGGTAGAAGGAGGGGGGGGGGAGAGAGGAAGGAGTGGTAAAGCACCTCAACAACGCTGATTCGACGGCACATTACTTTCAATGCTTTAAGTTATGATTTCTATCACATCATCCGATTGGGTGTTTCAGCTATGTCTTGCCTCATTGTTGTTGAGGTTCATTGCTATTTAAGGTGTTGCCTTAAACTCGAGCGGTGTCTCCTTCTTTTTCTCTTATCGTTCTATTCTTCCCAAGAAAGTACGCGGAAATTTTCCAAATGTGAGAGGTAGCCTTTTCGGGCATTTCCGCCAAATGTGTTTCTGAATTAAAACCGATCCTGAACGTGACCTCGAGCATCAAGGTCACAGTTCTATATCCTTTCATGACTATCTTTCTGGTCTTTATTTTTACTTCAAGTACCGTCCTGCTATTGAAGGCGAACTAGTACAGTGTGACGTATTTGATTGTCACCTAGACTTGTAGGACATCATCTTTTTTCCTGGGCGATTTTATTTTAATTCAAGCTATTCTTTTATGCGTGCAAGCTTATGGAACTTTCAGTTCAGCACAGAAAAAAAAAATTGGCGCAAAAGTCCTATTTTTTGCGCACTCGTATATTTTTGTCTTGCAGATTGTAATGAGCAAACGAATAGCGTCGTCAGATTCGAGTTCTGATGATTCAGGTCGAGAACAGAAACGTTTTGAGTCGGACTCAGAGAATGAAAGTGATCGGGAGCCTGAGGTAAGCTTTATTCTTTTTTCTTTCTCAGATTTTAGATTGTGTGCATTCATATGAAGCTAGAGTTGCTAGGAAATAGTGTTGAACTAGCGAATCCACGCTCAGGATCACATTAGTGTTGGATAAGAAAGCTGGATCCTAGAGAGAGCTAGAGAAGGCAAAGGTGCTTAAACGTCATCATGAGTTGAAGCCCTTCCTCGAGAGTTCAAAGGTCACAACTACGACGGAGAGGAGGGAATTCATCGGTGATGTGGGTAGTTTTTACGACTTTGACCTACGTTTAGAGTTGTATCTCTGCTTGAGGCGGTATACGAAGCATACAATTTCAGGTGTTATTGTTCTAGACTGCTTTTGTTTTAGAAAGCATTCTAGGTGAAGCTCCGAAGTGATTCTATCACTCAAACGACATTTTGATCGCCTTTGATGTGTTATAGAAGGCGCCTAAAGGGCAACCTGTGTTTCAATTTCCGTGTCGTTGGTTGAGTGGTCATTTTTGAACGAAGCATGATGCTCAGGCGCATTAGGCGGGAGGAATGTTATTTGTATATAGAAATATGAGAATCTTGAGATGTATCACATGGCCTTTAATTGTGGAAACTGGTCACTACATTGTGTTATATAGGTTATAGCAGTCTTTCATAAATGGCCCAGTGGTGTTTATCTACTGGCCGTATATTCTTTCAGCGTACAAGAGCGCATACAAGTGAATCTGAATCAGACGACGATGGTAGAAAGAAGAATAAAAAGAAAGGCGCTAGAAGGCCGAGCCGATCGGCTACGCAGAGCAAGAAGGTCATCGAAAGTGGTTTGTTGTTGACCTCTTTTTATTTATTTTGGCGACTATCGAGGTGGTAAAGGAGNGGGGGGGGGGGGGGAGGTTGTTCTAGTTGTTTATTAGCTTTCCGTGAAAGGCTTTAAAGAATTCGAAAGAAGCTGGAATTCGATTGGTTCCGTTATTTCTACGGCTGATAGCATGGGATGGGCCGATGCTACGGAGGGAAAATGTGAGCGTCGTGGTACGGTGGGTGGAGCATACGCGTGTGTCGTGCAATGCGAGCGTCTTAGATGCACTAGAATCAACGGGCGCACCTTGCGATGCGTTTCGACTCTGTGTGATGGTTGGTGTTGCGAACGGTGATGCGCGCGTAGGCTTGCATCATCGTACCATAGTGTTGCGTTTGTAGGCTTGCATCATCGTACCATAGTGTTGCGTTTGTAGGCTTGCATCATCGTACCATAGTGTTGCGTTTGAATTATTAAGCTGTATCCGTATTGATGAATGGGTCGTTAGCTAGCATAAACTAGAAAATATGGGAAGAGATCGGCTCGTAGACACTTTTCTTCAGGTACTTCGGACGATGATTCGGGCTCAGAAGGAGGAGAGGCACCGAATCGAAAGAGAAAAAAGGATAAGACAGGAAAACGTGGAAAGAAGAGAGCAAAACACGGAAGTGAGGAGAGTGGCAATAGCAGTGATAGCAATAAGGTTGGTCTTATGGTGATATGGTGCTACATGCTTGTGGGTGTTTTTTAGCTGTTAATCTCGACGATGGTGTTATGTTGATTTATTGCGATGTTATGTATATTGAGACTTTGATGCCGTTGATATTGTTGTTAGGTTTCGAGTAAGTGGTGCTTCTTGAATTCGTTTCACGTCAGGTAGTCCCCCACTTATCGACCCAACAGGCAGTAGCACTAAGTAGTTCTCGACCTCATTTTTAGGTGGGAATAAGGGCAAAACTGGTGTACTATTAGTGCCTAGACAGAAGTTGAGCAAGAAACGTTTTGTAGTAGCATCTAGTGATGAAATGATCCTGCAGTATCCATTGGATGGTCTTGCAGGCATGTTCGCAAAGTTGGCGGCAATACCATAGATTATTTAGCCAGTTCTCGAAGGTATCAACTTAAGCCGATGGCTGTTATTGGCGAGCATTGGCTAGTTGAGATGAGCTGAAGTTCAGCGATAATGGGAAAGAACTTTTTAATTATTTGTATGAAGGGTGAGCATATTTGGTGGTTGTTTACATCGGAGGCTTGTGTAATATAAAGGTTGTATTTTCAGAAGTCGGACGTAGATGAATACGATGACGATATGTTTTTGGACGAAGAGGATAGGAAGCGATTGGAAGAGATGACTGAAAAGGATAGAGAGGCTGAAATTTTTAAGCGAGTCGAACAACGGGAAATTCTACGAGCGCGGTGCGTTTTTATTTCATTTAATG
>JAARMF010000571.1:61588-79924 GCA_022844705.1 Toxascaris leonina | reverse complement strand
TTTTTTTTTTCAGTCTACCGCATTTGAGCAGTTGGGTTGACCACAGTTCAGAAACACTTTCGCAATTTCCAAGCGATTTCGACGAATATGATTCCACCTCGCGACAATTTATCTCGTTCTTCTAGCGTTACGTATGTAATGCTTTCATTTTCATGTTACTGTTTGTTTGTTTTTCCAACAGATTTTGACGAGTTCGCTCAATTGGCAGAGGCTTATTTTTATATGTACTTTTTTTTCGATTCTTTACTCTTCTACTGTCTATTTAGCCTTTTTTCGTTGTCGCTATAGGCAGCGCCATGTAGTGCTTAGGAAACAATTAAGCGCAACATGGTTCTTTAAGTGGGACCTTTAATATATACGATGAACCATCTCCGACTGAGTGAGAACTTTTCAATGATAATGCTTTGCCACAATGAGGTCGCGATTAGCTAACAACAATCTCTGAAGCGATCTGGATGTAATATTGAGATTGATATGAGAGAAGGGGAGATTTTCATTCTCAGGATTAGCGAGATGAGTTGATATAGGGAATTCTCCTGCATGTTGAAGTGGGGGAAAGTTTGATACGTTGAACACCTTGAAAAAAATTCTGACTTATACTTCAGCCGTGCAATAAATCACAAGCCGAAAACGCAGAGGTAGTCTGATTTAGTTTGCTTCGGGGAGCGGCCGTTATTCAAAATGGGGCATAAAATTGTTTTTCGTACGCAAATGCGGTTGTAAACTTTTTTTGGTAATGCATGACTAGACGACTTCCGGTGTAATTGCTGCGATGGAGGGTAGGTTTTGCTTGCTTTGAACAACTTCACTGTCCCGATTCCACGAGAAATACACACTGCTTTCGCTGCTTTCAAAACTTTAGTTTTTTTTCGTTTTCAGTTGGTTTTATTTTACATCCTCTTTTGCTTGAGATGTACGGAGGTTCTCTAAAAATGCCCGTTATTTATTGCTGTCACTTTGGGCACTTGTTGCGTAGCTCGAAAAATCACCACAGCAGTGCTTGCACTTAACTTGCATCTCAGGAAAAGGCTCATTACCATGCGAAAATCGTTTGCTTTGCCTCGCCGGTCCTGCCCCAGAAAATAGATGCTAGGCGATTCTCACAAAAATTTCTGCGTCCAACTCAACAAGTGGGAGAATTCAGTGAATGGGGTCTGACGAAAACCATCGCCAGCACTGCTTCACTAAAATAGATTCGACTGTTGGCTTATGGGATGGAACAGGTTTGTGTTGCGGGCAGAGATGAATTCTGTGGACAGTAGCAATTGAAGAATGTGGCTATGTTGCAGGTGTTGCATTCAGCCCTCTCACGTTTCACTCGGTGAGGGGGAAACATATAACGCTCAGCCATAACTACACGGTTGCCGAGAGGTACGCAGGTGAATATGCGTGTGGTTACGTGTTCACATCGAGGCCTCTTGTCTTCAACGAAAAAATCGTCATTCAGGTTGGTTTTCAGTCGGTTTCATTTGATCACCTGGATTGTAGTGTATTACGGTTGGAAATGAAAAAGGGGAGGTGGCGTTCTTTGTTTCATATTTTCTGACGGTGTAAGTTTATTTGGAAGCCCCACTTTGCTGGTTCTAGCCGAGTGCACTTCAAGGGGGGGGGGGGGTTCTATGCTTACTGGGCACATGTCTTGCATGGTGCTTCCGCAAAATTGCCGACGTCTTCTAACTACGGCTTGCATCTAGCACTTGTTGTCGAAGATGTAGCACGAGCAAGATTTGCAGATTCTGGATGTGGAGTCTGCATATACGGGCAGTATGGCTTTCGGGTTGACGTGCTGTGATCCGATCATGGTCCAGTCTTCATCGTTACCCGTTGACAGTGATGATCTCTTAGAACGACCTGAATACTGGGTGAGCATCAAAGATGTTGGCGCTCAGCCGAAAGCTACCGACGAGCTATCGTTCTGGATGACTGAGAAAGGTTCGTAGTGTCCTTTCGTACTGAAAAAAATACTGAATCGGCCTGAACAGCCGTATTTGCATAAACAAGCTTATTTGTGGGAAACATGGCGCGATTTTCGAATCATCAGTGGGAGTCGTGGGAGTGGAGTGCTTGTGATTGACCGAGTTGTGGCTTAAGAGAGTCGCACTTGAAAACCGGCTGCTTATTTTGCAGACCTTCGAGATGTTCATTTCTCGTTATTCAACACTGCGGCATTGCTGAAGAATACCCTGCTTGGCTGCAAGGCTGAATGATTGTCGACGTTGTCATTTAGTTCGATAGGCTCCCTTATGACATTTCATGTAAATGGCTGCCGCGAAGTCTTTTTTTTTCAACCGGAGGTTGATTGTGATGATGTCAATGTTGTTTCCCATCACGAAGGTTCTTCAAGTGAACTTGACACTATGTGGGTGTAACGAGCAAACTTAATTCGAGAAATACCTGTCCTACTCACAAAATACATGTGTCCCGTAATGCTTATAAAGGCTAGTAGATTTGAGCGCTGACTTAAGTTGTAGACAGTATTCCGATCACCGAAGGAAAATGCAAAAGCCAGCCAAGACGCGCAGGCACCTTTTTTTGAAATTAGCTTGAAGCTGTGGCATATTTTGGCGAGGGGCGTTCTCAATTATCGTATTGTAACATTCGTAGTCCAGGCATATTTTCTTTGCCAAAGATCATTCGTCGCCTTGTGCAGTAAAACTTCTTTTGCAGGCGAAGTATATTTTGCGAAGAACAACCTTCCGCCTCGTATCATAATACATGTCGACACCGAAGTGAGGCTTTGGGCATTTTTCGATGTCTACGGATCCACACAGCGTGTTCGTCTGCTCGGTTTGTGAAACATGCTGTTTGAAACGAAGGACATCTCTGATTGTTTAGAAAGGACACCATTGAGATTATGTGATTCACATTGGCAGTAGCACTGTAATGCAGTTGCGCTGCATATTCTGATAACGCATTTGATCGCGAGCGCTGCATGAATTTAGCTTAGTGACCTGCTGAATAGGCATTAAATTAAGCCTTGTTGCAGAAAGAGTGAAGTGTTTGAGCGTATTGGTGGATATACAAAAATAGGCGAAAAAATTCAACCAACGTAGAGAAAATTCGGCTTTGGACTGATTCCAATATCAGGTGAGTTGCATTGTGAAATGTCAAAAAGCGATGAACTGTATTGAAAGAGGCAAAGGTATAAAGCACTGATTGTGCAAGTTTTTATCTCGTTGTGAAATATTTTGCAGTCGTCGGGTTTTATGTACGTTATAGGTGCGGTGAAAGTGGGTAGCACATCATCTGTGCAGCAGCGTGTTCCACCATTGCCGACAACATCGCGTGGTCCTCGTCTTTTACTCGACCTCTCACCTGAACCGAGACCACCTCATAGGGCGCCATCAGCCGATTTGTAAGTGTTCATTGTTGTGGATTCTTTCGAGGCGCATTTTTGCTCACAATTCTCGTGTCGTAGCTCTTTCTTAGTATGGTCACCACTGACATGAGGTAACGCTGGAACATTCAAATATGAAAGCAGTGCTCTATCATAGTAGTTCAGTGTAAATGTTTTGGTGTGTAGGAACGTTGTCGGAAATGCTTTTAGCTTTATTCGACTGTTTATATATAATTCGAATAATGGATTTAAGAACAACCTCAACGCGGCCATCCTCCATCTCACAATTGGTCCGTTCGAGCCATAATGATGAGGCACAATCGGGGATGACGCGGCGAACACAATCCGAAACTGGCAATCGCTTTAATGGACCTTTCCTGCATATGCCATTTGCGACGCGTAAGCTTGCTTGTTTTTTTTCGTGGCACCATCAAATAAGAGCGGATTAGCCGGTGGAGCGTGGGATGAATGGTGGAATGTTTTGGTTATCAAGCGGGTTTAAGGTTTTGCTTAATGTTTGATAGCAACTGTTGGAAAACTTCTGTGATCAGAATCATTACCTAGAATCGAATTCCACTATAGCCCTGTAGTAATTGGTGAGCTTTTTGGATGAGTTGTACGATGTGGATGTAGAGTTGATGCATTTATCAAACCGATAGAAGGCTCGAAATGAATGGTATTTTTGGCCTGATGTTTTGGGTTGAGCCATTCCGACAGTTTGTGTGGTGTGTGCCTTCTCCACCGTCATGTTGCCATTGGCTTCCTTTGTTTTGCATTCCATGTACGGAAGAGAAGGGAGGAGGAGGGTATCTTCTTCGTAGCCGTAGGTTGACTGTGCTCATTGTACATATACGACGAATTGTTCCCTTCGTTTCTGATTAATCGTAGACACATGTGATCGCTTGGGGCCTCCAAACTGCGGCTTCTTCTTTGCATGAAAATGTTGTCTCAAGAAGTGGTTGTTTCCCTTCTTTGTGCGGGATTTGCTTCGAGGTGCTGTTTATATTGACTAGCTTTTGCATCTAGTATCCCAGCTGACTGTAGATTTGTTGATTTGATTCGATTCACAATGCATCTGAACATTAGAATAACTATTGGCTACAGATGCACGCAGCCAACACTGTTCTGTGTGGAAGTGAACAAGTTTACAGGCATTAAATAAAGTGTTTGCAGCAGCAGAGCGTCGTTCAATGCTGACGCAAACTAGAGATCCGCAGAGGCCGGTGTTGGCGGAACAGCAAAGAGCAATACTGCCTGAATCGCAGCGACCAGTTCTGCCTGATCCACAACGAGCGATATTGCCGCCGCCGACCGGTGATGATCTGTTGGTGCTGCTTGAGAATATCGATACAACGAGCGTGCGACCACCATTCCCGCCACCTATTCCTGCACGGTACTTGGTGTTTTAAACACTTTGCTCAAAAACTTGTCTAGATATTATAACAACCTGTTGTGATGATGAGAACTGTGGCTGTAACTTTTAATAGGTCTTAAGGAGGAAACCTGTTGGGTGCACGAAAATCTGTTCAAATTGGGTGTTCATTCAAGCGGCTGCGACAAATAGCTGATTTTTTGCGAGCTGCAAAATGTGTGCGATGCTTTTATTATATTCTCCAGTGGTTTATCCTGGAAATATGCAAAATTCTTGAGCTATTGTACTTGCACCGTATGTGCATATATAACAACTCTAATTTTATATCGTGTTCTTGAGAACAAAGTGTTTCGCTTGCGTTACTAGGTCAAAAAAAATATTTTCAGCAGTTCTCCGGCACGTGTTCCACCAATTCGTCCATCGTCGTTTGCCGGTCCAACTTCACGACCACAGCAGCCGTCTATCAGTGGCGCACCAATCACGCCGAAGCGCTCACCTGATGAAGAGATGGACGATGGAGAGGAATGCAAGATTTGCATGAGTGCTAAGGTAGGCATTAAGTACTTGTTATGTTCTGCTCATGTCAGCAGTGATGGATGCTACGTTTTTATCTGCAATCCCATCAGAGATTTTTCCTTCTGAAAGAATAGCGGCCGGTTAATGCAAGCGGCACTTACATTGAATGACTATTGTTTTGGTAATATTCTTATTCGATTGTTTAAGTTAGGTGGTGATAGAGAGAAATAGAATCCTAGCGAAATGTTTTACGAATGCTCAGGCTCATGCCAGCTGAGCGTTCTGCGTCAACGAAGAGCGTCCAGTATAAGTATAAAGTGGAATGTTGAGTAGACCTCTGTTTTTATTATCGTTTATTATTATTTGTTCATTACTTGTATGTTGGTCGTACGTATTTTGTAAGTGGATTATTCGAGGGGAATTGGCTTGGAATAATAGAACTTTCAGGTCAATTGCGTAATCTACACATGTGGGCATATGTCAACATGCTTTGAGTGCGCAACAGAAACGTGGCGAGTGAACGGTGAATGCCCTATATGCCGTAAGAAAATCGATGATGTTATTAAAATCTACAAATCTTGAATCGAAATGAACTCATATCAGCGACGGTCCTGACTCAGCTCTTCCTTCAGATGGGCAAAACTAGGTATAAATTTTTTAATATTTCTTTATCGATTACATGTTTCCAGCTATCTTTATTAGACGGTAACTTTCTCATGCAGCTTCTCGTACATTGTGATTGTTCTCTATAAATCGTATTGATGAGCACTTTTTTGTAGTGATGAGGGCTTTTCATTACCCTTCTCTTTGTATGTATAAATTGGTTCATGACCGAAATTTGCAACGAGTGCTAACCGAATTAAATGAAATATTCTTATCGATGTGTTGTTTCGCTTCGATGTTTTACGCAGAATAATTAAAAGTAATCCTCGCGATTGCCTGTTGTTGTATTAAAGCGTGATTCTAGCGACACATTTTTTAAACTGTATAATCGGACAAAATACACATCATGTGCGGTTTATTTTTGCAGACGAGGAAGGGGGGAAGGGGTGATTATTCGATCTCTTTTATTTACTAACAAGAATTTTGATGGGATAAGGCACGTTGTTATGATTATTTCTGGTATTAAATAGTATTCTTCGTTGTTTTTTCTTGGTGCAAAGACGTATTTTTTATCGAAGTTTCTTTCTGCATTTTTCTTCTTGAGTAATTATGAGGGTCACCCTCGATGTGTATTTAAAATTTTACTGTCTCATTTTGTGCGATATTTTTAGCGTTTTGTATCCTGTCGTTATTGAATTTGCGAACTGTCGAATTGAAACCATAAGAGGTGATATAAATGTGAAAAGGAAGCGTACATTCTCACCAGTTTCTAGTTCATAAAGGTTTCCAATTCATAAAGGTAATTGCCTTCTCCGAATTATGAAACACCTTCCGTCGATTATTTCTCACTAATGCGTTTCCTCATCAATCATTCGAATGTATACAAATGTATACATGCATGCATCTTATATTCCTCAAGAATTTCTCTGCCGTGATTTAGCTCGTTTCATTTGTTTGTTAAGTTTGTGTCCGGTAAAATGCTCAGCGTTTCTTTGAAATCTTTTTATCGCTGCCCAAGTTTTTTTCTTCTTCTTCTGCTTGCAGCCATCCACTGAATAATTTTTTTATGTGATATCGTGATATTTTCGTTATTAACCCACTCAGTTATCTTCCTCTTTGCCGTATATCAGCTTCCTTTTCTTATTAGTATAAATGGAAAGAACTGAATGCCTGTACTCGTATTCATTATTGCGTTTTAAAGTTTTATTTTCAACTCGTCTTTGTTTTTCTCTCTCTGTACTGTTTATATCCGCATAACATACGTACAATCGTCGTCGCAGAATCTTTTTTGGATCCATATTTCAATGGGATTTCTTGAGATGGGTCGAGATTATTGAATGGGAGTTGATGATTATGAAGCTTTGTTGCATGAGCGCTACGCGTTGACTACACTAGATATTTTAGTAGATGTTTCGTAGACTGGAGATTCGTTCATCGGAAGCTATGTTCAGTTTACTCGAGCAGTGAGGGATAAAAAAACGTTTTTCTTCTTTCAGTAGCTGGTGCTTTTTTTTTCTTTTTTTTGAATGAATGAGTGAATGAATGAATGAAGAATGTATAGGTGCTTTCTTGAGCTTGAAAGGTTTTTGCGTTTTGCGTGGGTGTGAATGAAACGGATTGTTTATATGCCGATTTTATTCATCGATTTGAATAATGCTGCGTTTTTTTTCGAAAAAAAACAACGATCCGGAATGCTGCAATAGTGCGCCTTACAAATATGCCTCCGGCTGTGCGCTAACACGTGCACCTTATTGCTGATGTCTCCTTTATTTCGCTATTTTGGACATAAAAAGCACAATGTTGACGCAGCTGAGAAATGCGGAAACAACTGACAATAAAGCTGCAATAAGCGTTTGCTAAGTACGGCACTCGCTTCAGTTGCATGTCTCATTCGAAATGCTTGTATTAGTCCTTCCTTCCACTTTTTCCCTCCATAACCTCTAATCCTTCCAAAAAAAAGCGGTGTTCAGGACTGAATTTAGATGAGCGAATGAGAGCTTTAGGACCTTTAGACTTCCACCGCGTAAATCCACGAACAAGAGAGAGGTCGGAAATTCGTTCGGAAGTTGTGGTTTCTGTAGCATTGATCAGATTTCCCGTTTCCTCCCTACCCGTCCTCTCCCACATCCATCCCAAACCGAAATCCTGGCCTTGGCTTGTCAGCTGGCATTGTAGCGATTTAAGCAGTTATGAAGCTGTTGATTTGGACCGCAAGGGCGGGAACCACATTATCATTCTGCTTGAGAACGTTTCGCTTTCGAAGGCCATGTGCTGGGCGTTGAAATCTGTATGGATGAACGTTGTTTTCATACAACGCGACTTTCTTCACGACGCTTTTCTAGCAACTTGGTTAATGCGCAGGGCTTCGTAGTCTCAATGTTGTGTAGATTCTGTTTCGTCGAGCGGCACTGGTGTGGAATGCTGGATTCTTCGCCTTTCCTCATGTGTAGTGGAAGGTTCCGGGATTGGGTCATGAGGGGATAGTTTGCGCGTAAATTGTTCATCATAATCCCGCTCGCAGTCTGGGCTATCCGGGGTACTGCTGGCTTATGCCTTAACTGAGTATGGATCGGGACACCGGACCAGCGAAGCCACTTGGTCGAGCCTACAGAAAAAGCAATTGAGAAGCAGCCAGTAGAAGCAAAGCAGCAGTTACACATCTCCTTCGATGGGTAACTACTGTTTCGCTTCTACTGGCTGCTTCTCAAAACGTACCCTCTGCATTAAGTTCTTGTAGGTTTGTGTAATTTATACAGGTCATGTTTCCTACCGGAACGCAAGAAAACTCTAAGAACTGACTACCTTTTGCCGTATACAGGTCGTTTTCAAATTGGAAATTGCTATAAGAAACAAGCACATTGCGTGATGATGCGTGGTGTCGTAAGGGTTCCAGTTTTCTTAAATAGGTGTGTAGCTACTGGAAAAGGGCGCCTAAGGTAGAAATTTCAGGCATTTGTTCCTGTTCATCCTTGAAACCGCAATGTGAGGAGAATTTGTTAAAGGTGCAATTGTTGAAGAGTGTGATCTCGAGCTTGAATCGAAGAGCGAGCTGTCATGTTATATGTGGGATTGATGCTAGCAATAGGGAATGCAAATTTTTGTAGCGCTATACTGTCGTTCTCTCTCAACAAAATGCCATTTCAATTGTTTGTGGTCGAAGTGGCTTCCGTGCTGGATGAACTTATGTTGAGTGCTGCTGATGTTCATATGTGTCTTATGATGCGCGCTATCTATCGGTCTCTTGCGTTGTAATGGGTGCTGCGTCTCGAGTTCGATTTTTTAAATTCATAATGGTTTCTGAATCGTCAATAAAAGTTTTCATGTTCCATTACTGATTACTGACTCACGATTCCTTAAGACCACTGCTGCATTTGATGAGGAAAGAAGGATGAAACATGGAATGAAGTAATGCAGTTTCGCATAAACAAGTGACCTAGGAATGAGAGGATATTTCGAGTTTGCCGTATTCTTCTTGTGTGCTATCGGTATCAGAAACGTTGATAATTACTGATGATATTCTTATGGATCATTGCGTTTCAAGGATCCAAAAGTTTCCGTAGCTTGCAAACAACATTGCTGTTTGAAGGCCATTCGAGGTTCTTTCGGCCGCCAGTACCAAATGTGCTCATTTTTCCCCCGAACTTCGGGATGGTTACAATGCTTCGTTCTTGGTGTAGCATCACACTGATCATCGACTTCTAGGGTTCTAGGGTCAGGGAAGAAATTTCGTTCTAGTGTATGCAGTAGCCCATCGACTTTACATTTCAACAGATCACCCACCACCTGTCAAGTTCGCAACGTTTGCATGTGGCAGAGCAGCAGTCCACCAATAGTGTCTTTAGTTGCTGACACACTGCCTCTGTTGGGATTTGAGCTTTTACTATGGGGTAATTCGCCACTATCAAAAGTCGGAGTGGTCGGCAACTTATTTCCGGCTGACGTAGGGGAGAACGCTAGATATCTATGTCGTCATGGGCCAATCGACACTAACATCAAGAACAGTCGGCAAATGTCAGCACAGTGCCGAGTGCGGTTTGTGATCCACGCTATGCCTAGGTTTTTTCCTTGTACTACTGCTATTTCTGCCAATGACTTGCAAACACCTGCTTGGCCATAAGCGCTTTCCCGATCAGCGGGCAACTGGTGTTCTCCAAATGTCTGCCTTCTAAATCGGTTACTAGTGCGCTGACTGAATAATCATCTCGAGACGTGTTAGATAGACACTAAGCAGCAAATGTGCTGCCGCTGCATCAATCTCATCTCTTCTCCTATTTTTTTTTCAGCTTCATATTGCCCTACTGTTTCTTTTCATAATTAGTGTGTAAAGTGTTTCTAGTCAACGATTTGGTCAAGAGTATCTTTATACATTCGACATGACCAATGTCTGCAGTGAACGATGTGAACAACAAAAACACCGAAATCAACAAAGATGAAAAAAAGGAAACGAAGTCTGTAACAATTTGATAAATGAAGACAATAAATAAACAGTCACTACTGTGAACAATGATTGTCATTGTATGGATGTGATCAGCAAACTGCATCTAGTATGGAGCAGATTGGAAGTGAAGGAAGTTTTAGTTGGTCCACATGACAGAATGAATTTGAAAGCAAAAAGTGCCCAGCCATAAGCAGTCAGTGTAAAGCAAGCGAAGCAGCTTGGGAAACAACAACAAGCTCTTTTAAAACTAGCCAAAAGTAAGCGAGGCATTATTGAGGGGAATGGACGGAGTCCAAAAAATAGTGTTTACGCGGTCTCTTCGAAGTCAAAAATTCTGTTGCCTTTAAACAAGGATTTCTTTAAAATATCGACAGCTATGGAAAGTATCTGATCATAGGTCTCCAATAGGCATATACTACGTCGAAGTGTTCTTTTGTTGTACGATAGAAGTTGGAATGCGACTGTACTATATTCGGAGCAGCACTATTCTCGCTTCTTGCATTACACATAAAATAGAGTAGTGCGCATCTTCGAAGGGTTGTCATTCTGCGGATGCAATCACCACATTACTCCACTGGCTAACGTAAGGGCTAATCGAATTCTTTTACGTCTGTGTTAATTTTCCTGCGCTTAAATAATATTTCTGAGCGGTTCAAAAGACTGTTTAGATTTTTCACGAGCAATCTGAACATATAATGTACTGATTCTAGAAAACTGCTGATGAAGTTGAAATTCGATCATATCAGTTGATAAGCGTCATATCATTCGCTTATAAATAACTCACACTGGTATAAAATTATAGTGATAAATGAACGTATCATTAACAATTGTATCAATACAACAGTGAGCAATGATGCACTCAGGAATAAAGACGAAATATCGACGAAAACGATAGGCGCGGAAAAATTGGTCTCTTTTTTGAAGCACATCTTGTGAAACAGGCAGGTTGTGTTTTAGCTTTCGTTTCAGAGGAATGCCCGTGGAGACGAAGCCGAGGAGAAGTTTCATGGTTGCTTTTTTCCCACAAAAATGGGCGTATATGTCAGATTTAACCAGGTTTTTCCTCGAATAATATATTTAACTTATGAGTGACGGCTACAAATGAGCAATTGGTAAGAATGACTGCGATAAGCAGATCACTGCAGGTGTCAGCTTTTTCAACGACAAAGTCGCGTTATATGCATGAAAATTATATACAAGCCATATCGAGACCACCATGAAGTTCGAGGCCTTCATGAATGCCCTTGGTGTACCTCAGTCCTTGGACTTTCTGGACATTTCGGTGCCTTTTTGAAATCCTTGAAAGGATTCGAGTCCTGGGGTTCCTGATGTTTTCTCATCATCGTTCGAGCATCCCAAATCTCTCTAGCTTCAGATCTAATGCTTTTAATATAAAAGTCTCAAAGTTACGAGGCTGCTAGCCGTAATTTGCAACAGCTCAAAATAGATTGCAAATGCAAAACAAGCGCCAGTCTGCTTCCGCATTTAATCAATAGCGGAATATAGCTCACAACTTTCGATGTCGATTTAAAAATTTGCAAACGTTGCAGATGCAAGTCCAAGTCCGTAGAAAATGAGAAAATCTGAATTACGAGCCGTATTTTTCAACGACAAAGTCGCGTTATATATTCTGAAGGGATACTCGTCAATGATATATTGACTCAGTGTATCATTATTCGAGGAAAAACCTGGTTAAATCTGACATATACTCCCATTTTTGTGGGAAAAAAGCAAATNTCATGAAGGCCTCGAACTTCATGGTGGTCTCGATATGGCTTGTATATAATTTTCATGCATATAACGCGACTTTGTCGTTGAAAAAGCTGACACCTGCAGTGATCTGCTTATCGCAGTCATTCTTACCAATTGCTCATTTGTAGCCGTCACTCATAAGTTAAATATATTATTCGAGGAAAAACCTGGTTAAATCTGACATATACGCCCATTTTTGTGGGAAAAAAGCAACCATGAAACTTCTCCTCGGCTTCGTCTCCACGGGCATTCCTCTGAAACGAAAGCTAAAACACAACCTGCCTGTTTCACAAGATGTGCTTCAAAAAAGAGACCAATTTTTCCGCGCCTATCGTTTTCGTCGATATTTCGTCTTTATTCCTGAGTGCATCATTGCTCACTGTTGTATTGATACAATTGTTAATGATACGTTCATTTATCACTATAATTTTATACCAGTGTGAGTTATTTATAAGCGAATGATATGACGCTTATCAACTGATATGATCGAATTTCAACTTCATCAGCAGTTTTCTAGAATCAGTACATTATATGTTCAGATTGCTCGTGAAAAATCTAAACAGTCTTTTGAACCGCTCAGAAATATTATTTAAGCGCAGGAAAATTAACACTGGCTCAAGCTCACTACTCTATACGACACTGCTGAAGACAATTTCTTACAAAAGCGCATTATGATCATGCCACATTTGTGCCTATGCATTTAAGCTTGTCTTCCTCTGTGTAGTTCCGACATATGAGTCAAAAAAACTATGGTGATGAACTTCGGTGAGTATAATCTAAATGACGAGTTTATCCCATCGGCTATTCTTTGTGCATTATTCGTCCTTAAAGTACTCGTAAAAATTTGCAATTCAATTATATCTCCCATCTTATCGAAGGGTCTCGAAAACAACTTTCATTCAATTTTTTGCTGGACTTAAACACGCTACAAAATTTATGCCGCCGTTAAATTTTCATTAAAAGGTCAAGCATATCTACTAGTAGAAATTTACGCTGTATATAGCCAGTTTTTTTCTGAGGCTAAGCTCCAAAAATCACTTTCCTACCGCTCAGTTCCGCCGTTTTATTACTCCTTAAATATCCCTTCATATTCAAGCTTCCGAATCCAAATCCAGGCAATGTCAGATTCCTTGGAAAGGGAGGGTTGAAGTTGTTCGAATTGTAATAAGGGCGAGCTTTTTTATGAAAGAAGGATCTGTTGCGGAAGAAGTTGTGCTTCGCAAAGTTTTACTCGGGATTTTCACATGACCTTGATGTGCATTCGATACTTTAACCCCTCTGTATGCTTGATTTATCACTTAATAACTCAAAAATTGAGTACTTACGTCTTCTGGCATCGTGGAAATGGAAAGGACGTTTTAATGAAGTTTTACTCAGGACGCCAAATTTAGGAATTTGCGGGAAACTTCATCATTTCACATTATTGTTGTATTGGAGCAGTAGTAGTGACACCTGCTCCTAAAAAATAATATCGCATAGAGTTCCAATCACGGGCTTAAGCTTGAACCTCCATTTTCGAGGACGTTGCTAAAGTTTCCCGAAATCTTATAATTATTATTTTACTACAATGGTGATTATGAAAAATGCAAGTGACTGAAAATGCGCCTTGAGACCAAGTGATTGAAGAAGCAATGGGGCCGCATAACACAAATTTCTGCACGCATGTCCACTAAAATTCAAGATCATATGAGGAGCATGAAGAAGGGTCTACAAAGTAGGTTTCATGCATAGGTCCCTCTTCATTGGTGTAGCTGAAAATTGCATGCCCATACGAGAGGAGCTATATGGGTGGCGGTGCGTAAACGTGGGGCCGCGGTCATTGCCGTCGGGTGACGAGCCGCGTTAAGAAGGTCACTTGGCAACGAGTTATCGTTGCCCTATCTGCCTCTGTGCTACTCGCACAGCTTTATGGCCCACTTGGAGAAGATGCGTACCCCAATTGGCACGTATCGTTGCTCCTTAAATCGCCTTTTACTCTGCAATCACGCTTAATGCTCAGGACATTTGCTCGCCCATAACATCGCGACATTTCTCTAGACGTATATGTAGGAAATCAAAGACCTTCGACAGCAGTCTCATTCCTGGTCCGCCATATGCAATTTAAAGACTGCATTCTCAACAAGACGCTCAACACAATACGCTTTTTCGGGCGCAGTTTCTTATAGAAATTGAATTACTTTACTATCCAACTAGAAACACAATGAGCAGCAAAAAAGTTTCAACTCGAGTAATCACTGATCAGTGAAACCATTGTGTAAACCTAGTAGATTCAGAGATATTCATTTCAGGAGCAGGAAGCCATATCACAAATCGCTGTGTAAACATCACTTCCTCCAATCCCGTCCCACCTTTCCACATACACACATACACAAAAAAAGTTCATCCATTATTATCAGTTCCACTTTCATCTAATGCGGATGGTTTTGTGCACACACATAAAAGTATTTTCAAACGCGTCCAATGGGCGCTAAAAAACTTTTTTGCATGAAAAGAAAAGTGAAAATCGGCAAGATTTAGCACTTCAGAAATAACGTTCACCAGCTGATTCAGCCATTACACTTTCGAATACGGTATCTGATGAAACGTGGAAAATTGTGCTTGTTGAAGCTATGAAAAAGTATCTGCATTCTTCAATCCTCGTTTGCAAAATCTTATTTTAGGGAATTCCTTTAAAGCTTTAGCTCAATGCTCTATATTCCAAATGCCTTACAGGCATTCGATTCAACAGCTACTTGTATGGTCGCTTAAGAACTAAATATCTGACAGTGAAACTTGCTAAGCTAAAAGTTCATGTTGTTAACAATGAAAACAATTGAGAGTCAACGAACTGCGGTTACGAGTGGAATTTTCGTTTGTTTTATTTCAGTTATTCTCATTTAAGTGAAATCTATTCTTTTGGTTATAGAATATTGCAGTAGAAAACAAATATTCTAAATGGATTAGTAATTAATGAAAACTTGGTGATTAAAAGGTGCAGTTTGCTTAATAATTCGGTTATCATAAAAGACTGACCCTGGGATACGTATTGCATCTGTATTATCCTGGATACGATTGTATCACTGCCAAGGTGCAATTCGAATGAGATCTGAACACCCAATTTTACAAGCTTAGAAAGCTGAATTGAAGAGGTTAAGGAGGGCTGTTTACGCTTCGGAGAATAAAACGACATCGCTAGCAAAATAATGAGATCATCTCAACGTACTATTTATCGTTATATTTCCTCAATGTGTCCATTCACTACAAGTTTCCCTGTTGAGGTGATTAATCGGAGAACGGAAGCAGCACTATCGTGCGAATATTTTTCCATCTTAACTTAAATTTGCAATTTCTTCGCTTCTCGGCGCAACAGAATAGTTCAATATCATGCAGAGGAAAGGTTTATAGAAAAACTACACTTTGTCGACTCTAATCGATAAAAATTTCGGAATCGCTCATTTATATTACACACTTATTTCAAGAAATGATGAATTTTGAATTTAGACCGAATATCGTTCTTGCCATTTCTTCTTATCGGGCTTTGCAAAACGAACTAAATTGCTGGCTCTATGAACATGAACTATTTTATGACTGAACCGTTTAGTCGGGTTGCTCAGTGCCATCGGCGACGCACAATTGAGAGCCTCCAACAAATTTTGCATCAAATCATTGCTCGTATTTTTCACATTCAATTGCCAACAGCTGAAAGCTCAAAAACTTTGTTTGAAATAAAATACCAAAGCATCTTTTAGCACATATCATACTAGAACACTTCACGTTCAAGGTTTGTCGTTCAGAATCTTTCGGAAAAGGTATATAAATTACCGAAGTGCCTTTCCTCTCTTTTCGGTCGTTTATGCAGTTAAATGCCGAGTGGAAGCTCAGATGCGGCAATGACTGTACGAAAATATTTTTAAAAACCCACCTAGTGTGGTATTGACTTGGAAAGAATCAAAATATGGGGTTGCTCTTTTCTGTGCTCTCTATTATAGAGAGGTCTTTGATGGCAAATGTCACAACACGGGTTTAGCTTGCAAGTGAGGCTTCTTAATTTGTCGTGAAATCTAGGATACTCCTGTCGCCCCTGTCCCCTTGTTTCGCCCAACTGCCCAGGCCGCTGTAAATATTTAGATGGGAAAATACTTCGAAGCCAAGTTGGATTTTACTTTCTGGTTGTATTCCAAAATTGGAAAAATAAATGTTTTATCAAATTATTGAAACGTTTAACGCTGTTCTTCCAAGTGAAGTTCACTTCGAATCGTGTAGGTGATTTATGGTAAACGCCCATTTAATAGGCGATAATTGTGACTATGAGATAGGATGGCGTGAATCTCATGAAAAAATTTAAGTTTGCTTTCACTTTGAAATGGCCTTGTCTGCAAACAATAGTACAGATTATAGCGCCATATTACGTATTAAATGTTGATTTCATTTCAGTGTTGCTTTGAAACAGCCAAGTAAATTGCTGAACAATTTGCTGCGACCAGCTGACGTAGTCGATTCAGATACAGGATGTTGACGAACCGGAATTGATCAAAGATCGCAGTGCCCTCTCGTACAATCTGAAGTTGTTAATGTCGGTGAACCGTACGAAGTGTTGAATTGCATGAAGAAACATCCTTCTCCCCCCTCCCCCTTTCGTCATTCTTTTTCCAACTCCAGAATCCAGAATAAATCAACCAAACTCAGAATAACGTCGCTGCGAGCACTGCAGATGCAAGAGTGAGTTGCAATGATAGCATGAATTTTTATGTACGGTCAGTAAAAGGCTCAATTACTTCCTCTGCTCAAACTTCAGTCGGTGTGTGCACCCTCAGTGAAGGTGTCATCTATACGACCCTGTCATTGAGGATCTACGTATGCGCCTTATTTATTGGAGTTAGTGCTTCAAATGGTTTCTAATCGGAACACTCCTACCTTCTTGTAGTAGCCTGAGAAAATTGATCCCCTAATCCATTCCGTTCACCTGCATGAGATGTAGGTGATTTTGGTGCATCAGATGTATTCTTAAAGTATTACTTCGTTAAACAGCTTTGTGGGTTTGAGTTAGCAAAATTATGCATATGGCATCTTGAATGCGAAGCTAAAAAGAAATTCGATGAAGTAAATATGTGCAAGTGTGACGTGCGATGGAACACTGTCATATGGCTTGCTTGAGAGGTGCACGCATAACCTCGAAGGTGTTGTGCTACTAGGCGTGCGCACGCAGATTAGTGGCGTCTCGTACAGAGCGGCGACTACGATGACGCTTCTCGATGAATGCAACCAAGACCTTGAGCATATCAAAAAGGCTTTTAGAGCGTACCCACCTCCGATAGTCGCCTTTTGTGAGTGGTTGGTTCTCTGTGTGCTCGCATGTGTGCTCACAAATATTCGACACGTGCTGCACCATAACTTCATCATCCGTACAGCTTCATTCATCATTCATTCATCCCATTGTCTGAGGCAATAACACAAATATAACAGTCATCTACATGTTTTTCACTCAAACCTACAACTCCCACTTGTGTACTCATGAAGCGAACCGCGCACCTTCCATTAAACCTAAACCTATAGTAAACTCATTGGTTTTCCAGTTAGTTCTGAAAACATTCATCACTCATCTGTATGCACCTTTAAAAAAAGTTGTTTAACACCTGCGCATATGCAACTCTACGAAGTCAAATGCCGTATGCATAAACCTTCCGGAAGTGCACCACATTAATATTTCAACAGCAACATACGATCGTACTTTGTGCACTCCCTATAGAGACCTTTCATTGAGCGACATAAGTTACAACGAAAAAAACGCGATGTCATTGCCGTGTTGCAGCTACCCACACATATTATTGCAAGATTTGTTGCATTCATTCTCGGTTGATGCCTTGCTTCAGTTGGCTAGACTACTGAATGATTTTCTAAAGGATCTTCATGTTCATTTATCGGCTAAGAAATCAGGTCACATTATTCTTGCACCAACAGCATATCGATCGCTACACATATCCTTTTTTTGAAGATCGCCACAACACTGGAAAGTCGTTCATAAAATTTCACAAGCGAATAAAGCAATTTTAAATTTAAATTATGTAAGGCGCGTAAAATTTTTAATCGCACATCACAAACATTCTCTCATGAAATTAGCTGAGGCGCCTGCACTACAAGTCACACAGAAGGTCTCAGAACTAGAAAACAGGACTGTAAATAATAATTTTCACATGTTCAGAGACCACAAAAAGCAAGCAAAAACATTTGCTGCTTACGTATCGCTTCTTCTAAGATACATTAAGAAATAAATTTCTTCAATGAATGAAAAAAAGCGCAGATGTGTGTGTGTGTGTGTGGGGGGGGGGGGGGGGGGGGGGG
>JAARMF010000571.1:39139-61269 GCA_022844705.1 Toxascaris leonina | reverse complement strand
ATCTCAATGACGACCTCGACCTATTGTCAGAATTATTGCTCCTATGAATTGTGCTATTGGCGTAATGGTTAGTTTGACTGATTGATGAGTTGAAGCTTTGTTAATGAGGATCTAGCATTAAAATGATGCCATTACTTTACTATCTGATATGATTTCGATGCATGCTTACTTCGGGTTAGCATTCTCATGCTTAGATCTGAAGGTCTATTGCAGCAATTTATTCGGAAGACAAAATTAAAGCAATTCTGCACCTGGATTCTAAAAAAGTTGCTGCTGTGATAGATCAGGCTACCTTTTCATATCTGACAAAATTTTTATGCCCATTGAAGCTTACTGGTTCAAATTCCACTCCAAACAAAAAAATTTTTGCAAAATAAACTGCGTTAGCTTAGGCAGATTTTCAGAACGAAGTCTCATCATCTCCTGCTTACCTGAGCTTCTACCATTCATACCGCGCATGTGTTGATTCCGTAGTAAGGTTGTTAAAGCAGCTCCACTTTGGCAACAAATTTCTTAGCTTGATATATTTTGTTGTTATGATGCAGCTAATGGTTACGGAAATCCATTTTTGAAAGGAAGCTTATGCTCTCGTAGCATGCATCTGTGTATGCCATGAATGTTTTGTGACTTTTGATTTGGTGGAGTGGATATGAGACATTTAAGTCATGGAAATGGTTTCATTAAAGTGCACCAGTCTTCTAATACCTGCTCGAAGCTGGTTTCGAGTGCTTTCTTCAAAATTTACTGAGTTATTTGTAAAACGCACGCATTGCATTTTCTTGTATAGGAGGTCACCTTTGCTATTTTTAGATGTGTTGTACTTGTGAAAATATTATCGCAAACACAAATGCAGCCTCCTCACCGCAAAAGATTCTTATAAATATTGTACTTCTCGTTTATATGCCGCTTCTTCATAGGCCTCGTTTCGACTATAGATCAATGTGAAAAGCTGCATCATCGACAAAGTTAGGCTCATGCGTGAATAAATAAGGTAAATAAATCCCCCATACTCTTTGTCGAAGAAGAATGTCTGCCGAGTTTACATGCTCTTAGATGTTCGAAATGCGCAGAGAGAAAAGCGCACCAAAAGATGGTATCGTCGGCGTTGCTGTAGATAACCTGGCAAGCTGCTGTAGATAACTCGGCAAGCCGATCACAACGAGGATGGCGATGCTAATCATCACTACAAGGTGTGTCGCTCGTAAACCGGTTCTTCGAGCTTCCGCGTGACGCCAAGCGCATCATTCAGCGCCTACGCTTGCTTACCCTACAACAGGCATACTTGAACTAGATATGCCCAATGCCTTACATATTTACAGTGTGCAATTTTAAAGGTGCACATTTCGCTAGAAGCATTACTTCAGCGATCGTTCTGTAAATGCGAATAACGATCCAACTCCACCAAACAAAACGTAGCGTAAGAAGAGCGGTAAAACGTCCTCTGAATCGTTCTTATAGAACTACACTTATTGAAAGTTGTTAGAAGAGATGGAAATAGAATGAGATATTTAATGGTAGTTATGGAAACTATTTTTGACAGCTGACATGAAGCTGGCATAAGTTGAAACTATTTCGAATAGAGCAGGAATACTTGGCATATGTTGATGATGAGATGAAGCGTCATTTCTTGACACTTTCAAATAAACAGCCTCTTTGAACGAATGGCAAAGGGGAAGGAACTTGAAGAATCGGAAGCAGTGCCGTAGAACCGAAGAAAATCAAGTGCACCGCTTGAGCAAGTATGTATCAAAGCTTTAGCTAGACATCTGTCAATCGGAGGAAACTCGTGGAGGATAGTTTATATTTCTTCGAAATCCCTACGAAAAGAAAAGTGCTTAGTCGAGCTCATTGTGTTTAACTGCAACACATCTGGATGGTCACAGTCAGTGATGGTGCTCATAAGTTTTTGAAAGTAGCCTGTTTGAAATAATTGAACCGGAAGTGAATGACGTAGTTCGGGCGCCTGTTAAGTTGACTCTGACACGCTCACCTTAAAGGTAAGCTTAGTGGATTATCCGGCATCGTTGCTAACAAAACGCTCAAACAAACGCTCCAAATGCTGGTAGGAATGTGGTTCACACAAAAAGAAATTCTAACTAGCGCTAAGTCTTAGTTCCGTCCCTATCTTCGATGGAATTCCAAGCTTCCTATTCTTCGAGAATCAAGCTATACAATTTTTTAAATTTGCGCAAGAAAATTGACGACAGTTGAAAGAACGAATAGCACGATGCTATTTTGGTGTAACTGAACACTGGACAAGGGGCAAGTTGCGCATAAATAAAAAGGGTGTGTGTTTGTTTTTGCAAATTACTTCTTGCTTCCAGTCTAGCCTAGTGGCTATAGTCCGGCGCATGTATGTAGCAACATTCTTCGTATACACTAATTTTTCTTATAGTTATATATCATTATTTTAATGCTCAGAGGTTGTACTCATCCTTCGAGTTGTTGGCATATATACGTTCCTTCTAGTGCAGCAGGACTAGTTTTTCTCTAAGGGGCGCAAATGCCCGATTATTTCACAAAGCTGTACAATGAAGAATTGGCAAACGGAATAACCATTTACTATTTCCTTATTGCGGAAACGGAGGACCGATAGTCAATCAGCTGCCACTTCCTTATTCCTTCGAGCAATTACTTTGTGTATGAGCAATTTAACAAAGTAGTAAATAAGTTCTTGTTAGTTTTTTTTTGTTTCTTTATTAAATCTGTTCATTAACGGCAAAGTATTGCATATCCCTACGTATGCAATTCTTTTGAAAGTACTAAGAGTGTAGCGTAATGTAATTTTACATCTTGTGGGCCTCATTCATTACAGATGAGCTTACAAAGAGGGTCAACGATCACGATTGGTTATGTGATGGAGCATTTAGAAAGATGGTGGGCGGGTTCATGGGCACATTGATGGATGTTCGTTGTCGCATCAGCTAATGTCAGCCTCATTCTCTTGCACACTCCTATTAGAGCCGAATGAACGATTCATGCGCTTGCTCTAGTGAAGAGAGAAACCGCCGAAAACAATGAAAAAAGAATTCCTATGATAGCTTTCTTTTTCGGTTTATATATAAAAAGTGGCAAATTCAGCTTGATTAAAGTACAAAAGTAGTTAAATGTCTTCTCTTTTTTTTGCACTAAATTACCTGCATAAAATTCTGTTTCTTGCATCAAAAAAGTAGAAAAAGGAAAAGAAAATTGATTCAGGAAAATTCGTACGATGTAATCTTTAACGCACTTTGAATTCGCAAATTTCGCGTTTTAAAAGGCTCCTTATGACGAAATTATATCTGCTTAAGTGTCTGTGTCGTCTGTCTATCCGTACAAAGGTTTCGACTTGAAAAGCAACGGCAAAGATTTGGGTGTAATTTACACCCTACATTTTGCGCCAGTCATTTTTCTTTCCATTTACACCTGCCATTCCACTAAAAAAGGCCTTTTGTGGAAAATTTGCGCGAGCGGTCAGTCTGAAGAAAGTATGAAAGGATTTGCTTGCGTATCTATTAAAGCCCGTGTTCTGACAGATTCCATAGTACATTTCCTCATTTGCTGGACTTCTGATTCTCGTCCTATTCGACTAGATTTGCGAGAAAATTGATGGAACGCTTAATACTTGTTAACGAAATTCTTACAGAACGATTTATTTGTGCAGGTCAATAGAGAAGAAAAAAGATTGTTTTTGAGGTGCATTTGATCGGTGATAGAACAACAGCAATATGCAAATTGATAGCACTTTTTACGCGCAAATAACTCATTAGAAGATAATCGAATGAGTTTATCGCTCCAGCTTTTGTGCTTTATGAGCCGAACATATTTGACGCTTCCCTAGACGAATGCATTTAGAAATGCACAAGTATGAAGTCATCATAATATTGTCTTGGAGGAATTTTGAAAACATTTTTTTTTAAATGATGTAGCATAAATATAGAACTCTTATATAAATAAAACGAAAATTTTAATGAATGGAAAAAAATTCGCGTAAATTATTTGTTTATTAGTGGTGGTTGATGGATACCGAGTAAAAATTGAATAAATAGCGCACTTAATTGATTACATGCAATGATAGCAGTTGAAATGTGGAAACGGCTGAAACAATTCATTCATGCATGTATTATCATTTCAAGTGTCGCATAGGGTCGTTAATGAAATAGGGCAAAAATTACTCTAGACTAAAGAATGAAGGAAAATGCTTCAATCTCTTCACATTGGCGTCGATCCTTCATGGCGATAGTTTGGCTACTTTCACTTTGTTTTCGATATTCTTTAGAAAGAAAGTACTCTATCCTGTTGTGCCACTCCTTATGCAGTCTACGGTAGTCGTTTGCTCTGTAGCTGCTTCAATGCGCATTTGCTTCTGCTCTGCTTTCTTATTGATATAATTCTTTACTCAGCAAATTTTCCGAAATAACTTTCAACTCCGTAATAAACAAGGTGGAGCTTATTTCCGCAAATAAAGCTCGGAGATGAATGGGTGGGAGAGATGATAGGAGTGAGTGAGTTAGTGAATGACGATTCGTTTCAGCGTTTCTAAATCATAGTGTATCAATGTTCGCATATATTGAAGACACTTTTCGAGAAGAGGCGAAGATGCTCATCCTTTCACTGATTCAAGCCAGTTCAAGCTAATTCGAGTTCATTCAAGCTAGGTCAAGCTAATTCAAGCTGATTCAAGCTAGTTCAAGCTGATTCAAGCTCAATCAAGCTGGTGAGATGTGCTGGTCTATACAAAACTGTATAAACGTGAAAATATTGAGCGATTCGAACTCAGTGAAGCGTTACTGTATCACACTTTAAGCTGCTTGTTTATCCTTGACAGCTCATCGTTGTTGTACTAAACGTTATCGATAGTTCCGCATCGACAACACCCAGGCAAACGTTGCGAGGGTACCTTCTGAATGAAAAGTGTTGAAAAGCTTTGTCACACCGACAAGCCCCATTAAGAGCATTCCGCCACCGTCGCATTGTATACGTGCAAGGCGTTTGATGCTGTCGGTTATAATGCAAGTGTAGGTGAAGTGCTTGAGAGAACGATAGATAATTGATGTCGATGGGACAGCGTTAACGAGGAGGAGGGGAGGGGGGGGGGGGGGGGGTCATTGGCCTTTTTAGCTGCGAAGCTATGTCGAATGGTTGCGACGTGCNGGGGGGGGGGTGTGGGGTCATTGGCCTTTTTAGCTGCGAAGCTATGTCGAATGGTTGCGACGTGCACCGCCCACATTTCCTTTAATCAGCTCGGGTCGTCAACCAGCGAGCGCTTTTGCTTGCAATCTCTCTATGTTGTCGGCTGGTTGCATGTCTCTCTCGAAATGTCGTACTCTTGCTCCACCCCAAACATTATGCCACGTCGCGGCTTGCGTGCAGCGTCGAGAGAGCATCTCCTCATAGTTTTCTACCGAAATCTACAGATCGAGGCCGCTGCAGCATCACCACCTTTCCCTTTAGCATCACTATGCACGCTTCATGTCGGTGTTCTCTTCGGTTAGCGTACTCTCTCGTCGAAATGCACATCAAAACAACTTTAGCTGTGTCACCTGAGCGTGTCGCATGCGTGCATGTAAATGCGAATCGTACTGAAACTGTTTCGTGCTGCCCTTTGCCCATTAAAGCCTTTGAGTGCTGTGTTACGAGTGAACTATATCGTGACGCAAATAGCAATCTAAACTCTCAGAAGAGGTCATGCAGATCCTCTTACTTCACGAGAGAGATTTTCACACAACAAAGTCAAAGTGGCAAAATCATGAATTAGCGGTCGAATAGTTCGGGCTATGCTTCAATAGCTTGGAACTGAAGATATGGTTTCTATCAAAAACAATGAGGCTTGAAGATAAGCCTTGGTGATGCAGTTGGGCGTAAAAGGATTGCGATCCTTATATTATAGTGCACCTAATGACGAGTATTTCGCTCAAACAATTATAACGTGTATATTTGGCTCTAATGAGGGAAACAATTCACACGACTACATGAATACGGTTTCGTGATGTCATAATAGGTGATATGCGTTTCGATGAGCTCTGCAAGCATGTGGAAGAATTTTTAGTTGAACTCTTATGGGACATCCGCACAGGTGCAGGAATTGAATTTGGGTTTTTTTATGTGGGAGAATTTATGTGAAGGGTGGCTAGAGAAGCAATTTTAACATACAAAAAGTGGCTACTTGAAATGACTGCCTTAGCGGAAGCTTTTTTCGTTCGTTGTATACAGAGTGCTTAGGTAATACACATACGGTAAGAACCCATTCGATCTGGGCCGTTTTTAATCGGTGCTTTCGACAGGAAGTGATGAAGGGGAGTGAGGGGAAGGCCTTGAATTGCGTTTTCGACAAAGGTTTACCCTCATACAGCTCTGCGGTGCAGCTAACGGTGTTACTGATGGTGTGGCGAGAGATACACATCCTGCCCAACACTTTATCTTTGGTGACGCATCCTTCCTCTGCTTCCTTTAAAATTTGGCTGACCGACTGAACCGTTTTGCGAGGTTCTGCGCCACTACTTTTCCTCATCTTAAGAAAGCTACGAAAAGTTTTAGCTAAGATTTGGAATCTACTGACGCTGCCGGATAAAATAACAAGAAACAGTGAGCTTTCAAAAGTACAGGAGATTCGACTATGTTTCCGCGTTACGTTGGATTGCAAGAAAAACATGGAAATGAATTGCTTAGCGGGAAAAGGGTCACTTCCCTCGCACCTCCTCCCCCTCCCGCACCTCAAAATCAGTCGGTATCTCGTTCATAATGCAGGCGGCTTTTCTTTTCTGCGCCATCCTCTTATCGCTTCTACAACCCTCTCCTCTCCACAGTCTCCCATTCTATCCATGGCAACAGTAGTTCCGAAGTAATAGCTGTCACTTCCTCACATTCAGGCGCTCAACTTAGCGTATTTGTGTTAGACTTGAGGGTTTTTTTCGAGTACTTTTTTAAACTTTCATAAGCATGCGTCTTTAGTATCTGTTCAAAGGCGCTCACCCAAAAACAGGAAATCGCTGAACGTACTGGTGTTTTGTGGCTGTTATATTTGTAGGCAAACGAGAGGATGGATATGAGTGCAGCAAACATCGAAAGAAGACAGTACATCGCTGAGGGAAAGTTTTGGGAAGTTTACATAAAGGAAGCGTGAGTGGCAACGGATCTGTGGTGTATGTTTTGTTGCTTTGAGAACGCAAAAAAAAAACACGAAGACATTCGAATCCAGGATCGGGGTTAACAATTGGCACTGCGCCGCTCGCGTGGCCGTGCTTGCCGAGCAGCGTGACGCACTACATGTGCAGCACCTTAATGCGTTTTTCGAGGTCAAATTTAATTGTGTTCGTGCCGCACTGACAGCCGCACCACGCTCTTCGCTCACTTCTACTGATGTTCTGCTCTTTCTCTCTATGCAGGTGACCAACATACGTTGCTTTGATGATCGCCGTTCCGTAGAGAGCGTGTTGGTCAACACAGTCGTCTTTTGAATGCCCTCAAGCACGCCGCGCAATATTCGAAGAAACAAAATAGCTCAGCAACCGAAATGTCTCAAAGGACGACAGAGTATTGACAAAGTGGAAAGCTTATGCTTACGACACCGCAATGACCACAGCACACAGCTATTAACAAACAACTTGGAAGAAATGGTTTAGAGAAGCGAAATTCAGCAGACAATGAAACAGCTCAGCAATTACTCGATGATTAAGTACATGAAAGCACTCCAGCTTTTTCACTAGCCAAGAAATGGTCGGTCCCTTGGACACTGCGAATGATGGCTTTTCTGAATAAAGAGTTTATGAATCGGATGTAAATGAAATGCTGTGCAGTCGAAAAGAACACTTGTGTCTCTGGAATGGACGACTGTGAAAACAACATGAAATTTGGCGGGATACACCATTTGGAAGCGGCTGTTCGCACAATCGTAAATGTCTCGGGTGATTGCCAGACAATGTTGGAAATAATGCGGCAATGGGTAGAGATTTAGGGAATGGACAAGGGACATGATGGAAGAGGTACTCACTGAGATACGAGGCTCACATCTTTGCGCGTGCACAACATTAGCAACAACACCAGTAACAACAGTAAACAAACACAACGTGTCCGATTATGCAACACTGTCCACAGCGTGTAACGCACACAGCTGACCATTGCTCCATTAACGACCATCACCCTATTTACTTCCTTCCGCTTTCCCAACATTTCTGAAAGAACAGTAATAATCGGTGGAGCGATAAACGAAAATGCAAAATAAAGGCAAAAGCTTGTGATGATATAGCCATATATTGATGACATATAATGAGAAATTGGGCCAACTTGAGTTATCTATGGCAACAGTAGTAGCTGTTCGTATCTTTTATGCGATTTGCAACCAGTTGTAAAGTAGCGCTCGGCATAGGTTGTCGGGCCTAGTAAGCATATCCACTTAAGTTCTATTGTATTCTTTTCGCAGAACAACGTTAATAATAGCAAGTTTTGTCAGAAGAGAAAAACAATCAAATGCATCACATAATCAAGTTGATTGTGCGTTGTTTGTGTGATGTGTTGTTGCAGATAATCATGTCAGATACGAGTAAAAATTCATTTGAAATGAAACATTTAAATACCTTAAGTCACCTTAATTAAAATCGCCTCAAATATTCGTCAATCAAACTTTATTGATGATTCGCTGTCGAAAAAATAAACAAAATATGATAAGCTGTTTGTAAATTGATAAATTTATAGGCTGTTACAACCGCTGCAAAGTTCCACTTCGGCCAAAGAAAAACCGCTGAAAAAGAAGAGCGTGTGAGTTTCATTGACGAATGATGTAAGTAAACAGTCTATCGAGATATCTCCGCACGAAAATTAAAGTGAATACTAAGAAGTAATGCTTTAAAAGAAGTTTTAATTTATCTGAAAGGGTTTCAATGGTGCACTCAAACTTTATCCAACTTTACGGCAACATTTCTGACGACTACAAAGCGGAGCCTGCAACTTTTTCGCAACAAGTTTGTCGCACAAGTGGATGGCATTGCTTGCACAATGGCGGAGCTCGTCTTAGGTTCGGATGGCTTGAGACGCATTGAAATTAGAGCTATCCGTGATGTAAATTGCATGCTTCAGCTTGCATGGGTACATAACCACATGGTTTTAACACCACCGCTGTGCATGTCATATACCTGGTCCGCTAATGCCATTTAGCATAACTATGTTGCAAAAATTTCTGGAGAACCATCAGCACAACAGTGCCTTTACTGACTGCCTCAATCTGTTCCTTTCATTTGCAATTATTGCTACTCTAAAAGCAATAAAAGCGTCTCAGACGTCCAAAGCTGTAACGCTTTTCCAGGTGGCCTGATAGAATAGTGTTCGCTAGCACGGTCTCTGCTTTTCGTTAGACTGTAAGTGCAAGACGCTTCTTGAGTGAGAAGTAGCATCACTGACGGACGTTTAAGTCGGAACCCGAAAGCAGCATGAACATGACATCAAGAAAGAGACTGGATGATGTGTTGTGCTATCTACCGGATGATGCGTTAAACGAGAGTGGATATGAGCTAGAAACGATCAGAAGACGGGTCGCAAACGGTGGGCACTTCGACTTTTAGGGTCAGCGCGCTGGTGGTGTTGGCGTGCGTAAGGTTCAATCAACCGCTCGGCTGCCATGCTGGTGACCGGCAACGAGCGATTTGCTCGTCGCCATCGTCAACGGTGTTTGTGCTCCCTTCATTCCAGTGCCCCTCGAAATTTTACCTCTCAAATCTTCGCGCAGCATGAAAATCATTTACTCACATCTTTCAGCTGCTGACAATTCCTCGTATCTTAAAACAGTGCCCGGGTTTTTTTTCCTTCATTGCTTGTGGTGACTCATGCGAGGTGCACACTTATATTCTTGATTCGTCATGCAAGCATGACTCAGCTAATTGTGTCTGTCCATGAACTTTTAGTTGAGCGTTCGTCTTCGGTGAAAGCATCGCATGGACTAGGAAGATCTTCTTGACAATGCATGGTAAACTTCTGTATGAAAATGTTCAGTAGGCTTACATGTACAAGACTGGTGATGATCCATCTTTACATAAACAACTGCCATTTAGTTTTCAGCTTACGATAAGGATTAGTCAGAAAGCAGTTCTGCTGTCTTCGCAAGGTTTCGTTGAGAGAGAAGGAACGTGGAAATCAGAAAAGCTGAGAACGAGGCGGAATGTTATTTCGTGGAACGATTTTCTGGTTCTCAGCCCCAGTCCAAAATTCCTGAGTTGGAACAAAGTCGACTAGCTAAAATGAAGTGGGCGATGACACCAACTTCGATTGTTTTTGAATTGGTTGTCATCGGCAGTCGTCCTAACATAAATGATTCGTCACGCTTGCCTGCGCACTTCATTTGTACTAGATTACTTGTTGAAGCGCCAATTTCCGTTGATGTACAACTCACTTTTCATTGATATCTATTAAAACACCTCTCAGCGTTTATTTTCCGAACGTTCGTTTTAAGTAGGCTACGGATTAGACCATCCCACGAAAAAATCCTGGAGGGGAATGCAAAATTTCTGAGAGGAAAGAGGAGGTGAAACATTTCTAAGAGGGGAGCGAAATATTTATAAAAGCAGCGCTTCATAAGGAGTCCATTGAATTGAAACAAAGTAAGAAAAATACAGACTTTACAGGTTTCGATGAGTGTACGAGTGAGGATACTGCTAAAAACAATGTGAGAAGAGAGTGAATCACGAATCTTTTCCTTTCAAACAATATCCACTGAACTTCAAACAGTAGCTTCTCACCGAGAAAATAAGATATTTGCAGCCCAGTTTAGCTATCCCCCTAATGGTGGTTTTAGCTGCGACTTCATAAAATAGACATCTGAGGAAATCTCACTTTCAGTATTGAAAACGTACGTTGTATCTATAGATAATAAAAATACGATGACACTAATGCTGCCTGTTATGGAATTCCGCTCTTTGACTTGAAGCGCATACATTAATCCCTCCATTACTTTCAAATTTTATAAGAAGCATCTAGCAAGTGGAATCCGTTGAAAATGTTAAGGAGTCAATTCATAGAACGGCTACTGTTAAGCTCGTAAATAACGTTGAGATTTTCCAGTGTGTAAGTTGAAAATCTTCGAAAAGGGTTTATCATCATAGGACGAGAAAAAAAACTTTCATATTTTTTAGCAAATTTATAAGGATTTATTCGCTCTGCAATTTGTTTTATATCAGTTGAAATGTTAAGAAAAAGTTTCTTATATTTTCTACAAAGAAACATCGTGGTCTTTGTCTTGATTTGCAGGAAACAACATAACGCTTCCTAGTTGCTCCTTAAATTTTAAACTGTTTTACCTAATCTTCGACTATTAAACAGCCGACATCGAACGATTACTAGCAACTTTTTAGTAGATTCTATAAAGAAATGATCGATGACTACATTGTATTAGTATGAAACAACATGCCCTAGGAGTGTTGTAACAAATGTTTTGCATGAGTGCTGTAGTGAGGCATGAGTGGATTTAATAGTCATGTGATGAACTAGCTGAGCTATGTAGATCGATTTATGAATGAGCCATCATGCATGAGACAGCGATTGGGATTCATAGTGGTGAAAATTAGTCGGGTGGAAGTGATCGTAGATGCGTCGAAAGCATCTAAATGCCCTCAGGTGCTCTCCTAAATGGTTATAAATATCCGGAAAAAGATTTGCCTTCTAAAATATCGTATTTGTCCGATGCATAGATTTTACTAGATTCTATGCATTCATCTACTACCACGCCTGCTCATATGCTCATATACACATAAACGTCTGCTTTACAAACACATCTATCCTAGCGAGAATTACTTTACAATTCATCTGGTATTACTGGCGTTGATCCTTTTGCCGTTTACCAGTATCGCTTACCTGGAAAATTCTCTACAATGCTTTAAAAGTCCTCAGTATTATCTTCTACTTCCTCATATGCTGTACTTAAAATGTGATGAAGTTTCTGAACTGATGTTAATAATTTCGCAAATTCTTGATTTTTCTTCAACTTTCATCTGTGCTTTTTTAATGCCGCAAAGGAGGGAGAGCTTCGCGAACTCCGCAGTAATCTTTTTAGGAGCATTCTGATGTTTTCTGAAACGTTCGGAAACATTCTACTGTGTTTCATGCTTAGACGCTGAATCTTAAAAGTCAGTCGAAGGGAATTTCTATCAGAAAAAAAATGGTCCCAAGAAAAAATTTCCTCTCCACATTCGAACTTTCAAATGAGAGTCGTACATCCATTAAAATACCTTACCTTCATACCTTAAATATCTGCTCATTGAAATACGAAGTCCAACTTTTATGCAATTTTTGTGGGGGTAAATTACAAGAATTCTTCTCTGCATACTTACATGTCTGTTTGTAGAATAGCTGCAATTTATGGATCAAGAAAAAATATTGTGTTTACGTAATCCCATTTGTTTCCAGACCATGATTGTTTCTAGCTGCTCCACTTCACTATGAACAATTAATAGCTGAAAGCATCATGCAATTCCATCTGCAAATTGCACAGTTAGTCAGATGCAAGTAGAAGCGAATTCTGAGAGGAATACTCGTACTGGACGAGGAAAGCACATTACTAATTTTGTTTAAGAGATATTCTCAAGGATGCTATCTCATTTGTTATAAAATTCTGAAGCAAACTTTTCGCAACATCAAAATCCTGCAAATATAAGTAAAAAGTTAGCGCAATAATTTCTGGCAGGAAATATTGCATTCTTTGTATCTCTATGCGATTTTATTGCGCCTAATCGTTGATTTTCGATTATTTATGTAATCGGTCGGTTCAGCATATTGAATTTCTTAGAATGCAGAATATAGGAGTCTTGAGTCCATAGTGAAATTCTCCGAAGTCTATAAAGTAGCATAACGAGCTTTGTGTGTTTATTTTATTTTGGCATGTCCTATAAACTACGGTTTTAATAAGATTCCAGAACAAGTTCCGTTACGAATAATAAAACGCCACATTTTATTCATTACACGCCTTTCAAAGGAAAGCTACTGAAGTGTAATAGTTCTACTTAGCGTTATCAAGTTGGCATTTATAACAATAACTACGGTAGCCGTTAAGCAGCTCTTTGCTTTCTACTGTAGCGCCGCGTCAGCTTCTCCGATTGCCGTTGGGTGAGCTAATATGAGGCTTCCCTTATTGGGCGGTACGATGTTTGGGGTTCCGTTCGTGGGTAGAATCGAGCTCACTCACAAATAGCGCCGCTGAGTGCAGCACGCCCATCCTTTGTGCTTTTGTATGAAGCCCACGCAGACCGGCCTCATGTCACCGTTTCCAAAAACGAGCACAAAGCGAAGCAAACGTTCACGAAGCGTTGCACCCCCTTTTTTTGTGTGTGTCACGGTCGTTATCCTCACTCATC
The DNA here is from genome assembly GCA_022844705.1 of Toxascaris leonina. Lineage (NCBI taxonomy): Eukaryota > Metazoa > Nematoda > Chromadorea > Rhabditida > Ascarididae > Toxascaris > Toxascaris leonina. Next base: position 47,959 of record JAARMF010000571.1, on the reverse strand, counting down.
TGCAGGCATTTTATTCTCATCACTTTAATTTCGAATATTATGCATCTTCACTAATTTTATTTTTTCTCTTGAATGAAATACGGCATTCAAGTGCTATAACTTTGAAAAGATCTATAAAATTTCGAATGTCATCTCATGAAATAGAGACAAAAATGACATAACGGTATGTTTGCATTTGATGTTTTTCCGTTTGTTTGTAAACGACCGCATTAGCCACATTTCCGCTATAAGTGCAAATAGACGCACTGAACAGTGTGTATAGTACATCATATAAACACGAAAAGAAATTGCTTCACGAGCGCAGTTGTTTTTTTTTGTTGTTTTTCTTCAGGTCATAACCTTTCCATTGTTCTGTTCTGGTGAATTTTCCATTGTTCTTCCTATTTACCGTTTTTCATAAAGCTTTAAACTCATAAATAAAATTGTATTTAGACAAAATAGTGAACGGGACGCAAAATATTTTCGAAATTTTCTCAAAACATCGATCAGTGTTGATGTTACTCTTAAAAAATAACAATATTCGTCAGGCGGTCGCAACTAGTTTTTTTTTTCCCAATTAATTTAACGACATTAGTTGTTTTATGAAAAAAGACCCTACACTGAGTTATATCTTGGGTATATTTAAATAAATTTGAATCACTGGCTATATTTATTTAAATAAATATACCTAAATAAATATACGATTGTATAGCATATCATATAAGCAATATTCATGCTTCTTGACAGCTTTAACTTTAAAAATTTTCGATTATATTAATGTGATTTCAAATTTTAGTTCGATTAGTTTGAAGAAAAAAAGCTGCTACCAACTGTTTATTATTCGATTCCGCATTAGCATTCAATTTTATTTCCTCTTTTTTCCTCGATATTTTTAAAAAGGACACTTATAAAAATTTGCTCATCAATTCGTTGCAAGCATTCGCTTTCCACATATAGCAGAGTTTAGCGTTCCATTTGCAAATTTTTAACCTCTTTCCCATACATTCATATCATTGTCTTTGATGATGCTGTTGCACTACGAAGTGATGTTGAATTTGATTGTCTATACATCTCAGTCCATATGTAATTTACCTTCTCAGTATATTTGTTTCAATAATATTCGTCGTTTTTTCTTTTTTCCTTTCCACTTTATATTCGCATACTTATTTTGCTACAAACGGAAATATGCTTCTTTATTTTGAAGGTGAAATAGGACTTGCTATGCTCTATATGTAAATAACGCCCGCTCTGCAAAATGACAGAAATTAGTGGATCTTATCCAGTTGAAGTATGAGAGAACCAATTCAGAGAAATGAATAAAACTTGAGTGTAAATTATTTCTTCATATTATTGTTTTTATTCAAAGCTATCAATCTGTTTGCATATATAACGATTCAACCATGTATATGTATATAATACTTTGTGCATAGTGATGGTCTTTAAATGTTGAGCTTTGAGGTTAGCGAGTGTGTGGAGAGAGCATATTTCATGGTAGATGCAGTGAAGTTAGCCATGAGGTGCAACCAATGTCACATGCAGCTAAAAGCAAAAGTGTCACCTAGTTGCTCTCTGCTACAATAGACGTGGAGGAGCGAACGAGCACCCATAACGCTTTTCTCGTCATTCCCTCGTCGTTCTCTCGCCATTAGCCAAGCATACTTTTCCCATATTCTCTATACGTCAAGCAGCCACTCTTGCCGTCTGTATTGTTGTACACGCCTCTTCTCTCTCATTTGTGCATGGATGATGGCTCTCTCATGATGCACAACGACGTTGAACTCCGATGGTAGCTCGCAATTCGGCAGTGTCGCTAGTTGGTCGGCTCACTAATGCTGCTGCTGGGGAAGCTACTGTTGTTGTTGTGCTTTCATCCGTTTAGCCCAAAGTGGGGTCGGCATGTCGACGCATTTTGGCTTGCATATTTATCTCATGTTTACTTGTCCTTTAGCCAATTGATAAGCTTTCAAGTTTCGTCTAATCGTGTCGCAGTCTTTGGCTTAATTATATCGAAGATGTTGTTCCCGAAATTCTTTGCTTTTATCTTTCCATTAATCCCCACCATCCAAAAATGCTGACAAACTAATTACTGCTTTCAAAAGTTCCTCATGAGCAGAGTAATCATCTTTGAAAGAACTTCACAGGACAAAAAAAAAGAAATTTAATACGAATTTAACCGGAAATTCAGAAGTAGAAGTTGCTGTCACAAATCACGTCATTTCCGTCGCGCTAATGGATCTGTTAACCTAGCAATTTCATTGTTTTGCACTTATTTAGAGTGAATTGTGAATTCATTACCGAGATGTTATTTTTTTAAACACTGTTCGAATTACATTGTTTAGGAAAAGCACATTTTTAGAGAGATGCGCGTCATATTCAAGTCATACGCATTTCTGAGTGTCGTTAGCGGAATTGTCTGCCGCTGAGCAGGATTGGCATATCATTGAGAAGTTATGTGCTATGTATCACCATTTCCTCCGACATTTTTTGTTCACCGTGCTTCGTGTCAGTTTCTTATTAATCACTATTCTAATAATTCCGATTGAGGAGGTATTAAAGAGATGGTGCTTCAAGGTCCGGATTCGAGCGATGTGGGCACGTCGACGAGTGGACGATGTTGCCTTCGCAATTAAACTCAAGTTTAAACTTGATTTGAGAATGCGCGATGATTGCTTTATGCTAGACATTTAAAGAAGAAAGTATGATATATGGAAAATATTGAATGATATCCTATGAAACAGTGACGTATTTGTGAGTTGTTTACAGAAGATAGTCGTTTTGAACGAAATCGAGATCACACGAACCGAATTCGAGTCATAGAGCGCAACATTTACCAGAATGCTTTCAAAACAACTACATTCAATGAAGCATTCGAGAGAGTTTGAAATTAGTTGTGTCTATTGCCGAGAGACGTGCTGGTGAGCGCTATTTGTGCTCGACTGTAGGACTTAGAGGAAAAAGCGAGCAACACGAAACCTATAAGCGAGAACAGTGAAGTGTATGTTGTGTGAAAAACTACTAAGCGGAGGACACGAGATGTGAATGAGGCTAGAAAAATTCGACGAGTTCCTTCATATTGGACTCTTTTCGTTTGAGATGGCTTATGCAGTGGCACTATTGAAGGGGATTGTATTGTGGAATGTGAATTGTGTGTGCCTACATAGTGCATCACATAAGTTATACTGTACGACGTTAGTGACTGAAGTAGGTAAACTGCAAAGTAGTGATTAATGGAAATAGTGAAAGTAAAATACGTAAAGCATTACATACTTGCGGTGTCTGCTAGGATAAGCCCGCCTTCGATGAGCGAGTGATGTTGAAGTTGGAGATGATAGGCTAGGTAAGTTAAGGCTGCCATGTAATGTCTCATGCTAGATTTGAAGCGGGCCAATTGAGCGCAACACTCGTAATTGGGTGCGCTAAAAATGTAAACAAGGCGGCTAGCGGTGTGGTTGTATGAGGCGCAACAGCTCTCGCATTGTTCACTTGGTTGTGTGCGCTGTGTGGTTAGCAATTCGTACGCGCGCTCATTGGCTGCTATTGATGGGTGCTGATGCTTATTTGCTATGCTCGCTTACCGTAGCCCGCTTCAGCTAGCTCCCCACTGGATTAGCTTCATTTATGTGTTGTATTATTGCATACTTGCCAACATTGCTATGTTCATATGCTTGCCATCGAGCGTTTTTCCATCTGTCTTTCTCTCTCATTGGTATTTGCCTGCCTCATTAGAGCAGGTTGAAAGCAGCGAGCACACTATTGACGTAAGATCAGCGAGTATGGCTGAGAAAATACGATGTCCGAATGTTTTCAGAAAACGGAGAAATGTTTTTTTTTACTAAGCGCTTGAACTCATGAAGTATCATCCAGCAAGAAAATCGCTCATCCAACACAGCGGACCTTTTCGTGAAGCCAGACGTCGTAAAAGGGTAAAGCTGTAATCTTCTATGCGATGAGCGACTACATGGCTAATGGTTACACTAGCAGAATACGTGCTCATGTTTCAAATGATAGTCGTCGTCGTCGTGATTGACGTTTGCATGACCGAAAGATGCCCAAAATTTCTTACTGTGTTGTGCGTATTTGTAATCGAGAGAAGTATGAAAATGATCTTTCATAATGGGGTAACTGCAAAAATGTGAAGTTAACCGCCTGGAGTGTCTGCTATGTTTTTATTGCACAATGTGACATCGCTGTTACTGCAGTAAGAGTTGCCTGCTGTTCGCAAAAGAATATTTTCTGGCTCGTCTTGGGCAGAATATAATAGTGTCTCAAGCATCTCATTGATGAGAAATTGAAGCAGAACACACATCCCGCACATTATCTCTTCTTTTGCTGAAACTGTTGCGGTTTTTATTGCTTTGAATTTAAAAAAAGGCGAGGAGGAACCTATTTTAGCCAGTTATTCTTTTCTTTTGTATTCTGTCTAATAACCCGTGCAAGATGCATTTTCAAATTCCTGGACTGTGCTCAAATTACCATCAAGACCGGATACCATCCACACAAGATTTGTCATGTATTCCTTGAGTGCACCGTTTTCGTATGCTTCATCGTTCAGTTACATAGCATCATTATGAAGAGCTTTTGGCGAAGATAATTCTCACAAACGTCATATACGAAACCCCTTTTCCAGCCAATAAATGAAATGGGGTTCCGCTGCACGGTGCTCGTTTGGATACTAACATGTCGCAAACGTCACCTAGTATTGCTGTTTGTCTACCTTGGTTTTTGATCGTTTCATTAATTCTTGCAATTAACATGCAAGACATTACTGCAACCGATTGGTTGTCGTTTATATTGATGCATGCGCTATATGGCGTTCGAAAGAGCAGATGGGATTTCAGTTTTAAGGAATTATGGCGAGTTGGAGGGAAAGGGAAGTCGCACGTTAGTGGTCGCATCCCTTCGTATATATCTACACATGATTCAAAGATCTTTGTCTGTTTTTGTTTCCTTTCGGAGGAGCTAACTTTTGATAACGTTTCGTCGAGAATTTTCCGACCTTTTCAGGTCTTCTCTAAGCTGTTTTAATCAGGTGGGAGGTGAAGTGTACCTGTCGACGTGTTGTTCGACAGTGCAATGAAACAGTACGACAGTCATCATTGAACATCATGCCAATGCTGAGCTTACTGTGAATGCAAAATGCATTTTCATCCGAAAAAAAGGAAGAGGGATTTTTATTCCTCTCTTATCACTTTACAGTACTTTCTTAGTAATTTTATGTGGAAAGTTCCTAATGTTTTATTGAATTCTTATAATTTAACGTGGCGAATTGTTGCAACCATCGTCGAAAGCGTTATCGGTGATTGATTTTCTATGCGGCTTCTATCTTGGAGCAAAGATTTGTGAGTAATTTGCAGGGCATTTTGGACGATCTTCGACCTCTTCTAATACTATTGCCGTGAGTGCGATCGTAACAGCCCAGTGTCGGCTTTTCGTTGTGTCAATTCCACTGAAAGTTCCCACCTCAAGCACTCTTCAACGTGTCGTTTTTGCAACAAAATGCCCTATCGTTCCGAACTCAAGCGACCAGATCTCAAAGGTAATTTATGCTCTTCATTCCTTTATTTGTCTGTAATTCTCGTTTCAAAATTGATATGTTTTGTGCGTTTTGTTTTTCAATATTTCAAGTGCTTTTGTTGTTCTTTGCTTTTAATGTCCCTCAAAAATACTTTTATTTGATTTCGATGTGGTTGCATATCTCATCTTCCCGTTGCTTTCATTTAATATACAGGTCGTTATCATTCTCTCATCTTCTTGCCTTGTATGAATTGCACATATTTAATATTATTGCATCTAGTGAACGTTGTATTTGTTTCATCGGATAATTCAATATCCAAGAGGAATGATCCCGGCGTCTGTCACCTGTCGGATAGACTTTAATATTCTCTGAAGAAGTTTTCCAACAAAAATTCAAATTTTGGAAAGAAATTAGAGTTGCATTCAAATAGAACAAAGAAATTTGGATCAGAACGATATATTTTCAGCAACGAAAAAGGCCAGTTCCACGAAGTAAGCTTTTCGCAACAAATGAACAGACATTTCACATGTTTTTGGTAGAACAGGGCGAGGTGAATGGTATTGTGACCACTTGAACCTCTTGAATACACAACTAGTTGATCCATTACTCAGATCAAGTTTATCAACGAATGAAGCTATCGATAAGTGAACGCTGCCGCCGATAAAGCGTTCGCTTATCGATGACAAATGGAGATGTTTCTGTGGAAGATTAGAAAAAACGATAGCTTAAATCGGCATTTTCATACTTGGGCGCTAATGTCGAAATGTCTGTGTGATAGATTCCTCGTTGAAAAGATAACTCACAGCGCTTATAGCTTAGCTTAATGATGTTTCAATGCCTCTTTGCTTACAAATGAAACCATATAGAATCTTCCGGTGGGGTTTACTTGTACCCCCCAATGACTTTGCTTCACTTTATATAGCAAGCGAATATCGCAAGCTTCTCGACTTCTTCTAGCTGTAGGACGCTTTCGTATGTGCACATTTTGTTTTTTCGAGAAGAGATTATGCATAGAATTGTATCTTTATCCATCGCTTTTCTGTTCTCTTGCACTTCGTTGAAATATTTAAAAAACTGTGAAGCAGGGATGATTTGATATTTGAAGCGCTCTTCCACTTCTCAGTGACTCTTTCTCTGTGCTCACTATTTCTGCTCATAAACTTTTCTTTCGAGAGTAGAATTTCTCGCGTAGATGGGTGTTCTCTAAAATTCTGGACGCAAATTTTGACGCGTTTAAAAAGTTGGTTGTTTTTGATGTGTCATTTGCGTATGAGGATCAGAGACAAATAATTCAGTTATATTCAAAACGTGCTCGGTTAGAAGATATGCGCTCAGTGGAATTACGAAAATGTTAGCTCACATTATTCAGGTGTTTTAACTATGTTGCCATCCATATAGCTAGTCAGTTTTGCATTTTCCAACTGTTATGATGAATGACGCTTCGATTGGCTTTCTTTTCATGGGTGTAAATTTCAAGTAGCCATGCTACATATTTATTCATTTCGACTTAGTCTTTTAGCTTTTCGACTTTAGGTAAAGTCTTCAAGCTTTAGACCTTGATAAGTCCTCATTCTTCAGCGCTGAACAAGGCTATTTCTTGCGCGTTTTCGCAAATTTCCTTTTGTCAAAGAACTATCGAATTAGAACTACCAAACATACATGAACGCGTTCATGTATGTTTGGTAGTTCTAATTCGACAGCAAGTAAAGGTATGATCGTGTAAGTAACGCAGACCACAGGGCCCTTTTCTGTGCGATATATCACCGTTAACCGCTCAAATTTGGAAAAAAAGCTGTAAACATCGGACGATGCCAAAAATTAGCATGTATTTGCATTTAATCGTCACCGAAACAAGAGTCTTCTACAGAATGTGGTATGGGGTTCACTAAGAATGTGGTATGTGCGTGGTGAGGTTCACTAAGAAATTGAGACTTTATTTGCTATACGTGTTTTGTTGTTAACCACTGAACGAGATCGTTCGGTGTTGCCTCAGCTTGGCTGATACATGTTTGCATTCGTTTCATTACGTTGTGTTTTCATTTTGCTATTGCTACATTAAACATTCTGTAGTGATGTTCCTTCATCTTTAGCTTGAACAGGTTTTAAGAAAGCGATATTTACATGCGTCAACAAAAATTCCATGCTATGCTCGAGATTTCCGATGAAAATGCAAGAGGGATCGAATTTTTGTGCCTTATCTAAAGGTTTAGGAAATTAGAATTAAAAACGTCGGTTGCTAATTTAGTTCTTTTTAAGAAAGAGAAAGATTTCAGGGTGGTTGAAAATTTCATTCATGCCTTTTAAAATCTCCGATTTTTTAAAGCCAAAAATTTGTATTTAAAGATGATGCGTGAAAGTGTTCGCATTAAATTCTGCATCAAAATTTAAAGCGTACTGCTTTCTATTTTGGCATTTTCATCTAAAAAAGCTTTCGTTTAAGTACGCTACCTTGATTTGCTCTTGTTTTCGTTTTTTTCCTTTTCACTAGTGCATTACGAGTTTAATCGTTGAGGTAAATAAAATTATTCGTTTCTTATTGTATTGTTTTATTGTATCACTTATATTACTATATTATTTTTGTATGGCTGGTTTATTCTGATGTTTTACTTTGTTAATTTTATGGGACTTTCCTTGCCTTATAGCCAAAATACTTCTCTCATATATAGAACAGATTATTATTAATCATTTCGTGCAGATGAGTGGGGAATTTCCAGTAGCGACCTAGCTAAATTCGCGACATTTCTCTTAGAGATGCAAATTTCCGTATTTTGAAAATATTTTATCGATGCATATTTCAATAATTTCCTGCACGATTGAAGCTTATTTTTCCATTCTCCATTCACTTTTTTTGTTTATAAATCTGCTATTTGCTTCAGGTTGCCTTCTCTTTTTTTTTGAAATATGTAACGTACTGTCTGCTCGCCAAGCTTAAGGTTAACCCTTTTTAGTATAGATCGGGCATAATACAATCTACGATGCCTTTAAGATGGAGGGAAAAATGGGGTAATAAGAGGAGCTCTGGCGTGATGTCAAATTGTTAGTGTTTAGTTGAGCGGGATGCGAGTTTTTTGTGCGGTGGTCGAGTGTTTTGGGTTTTGAGGTCGGTGGAATATCAAATAAGCCCCTACGGGTTAGCAACTCAAATCGGGGTCGCGATGTTCGGCTTTCTCACCGGTTCGGGTAAACGGTCGCGTTCACTCTTGTGGCGGACGCAACACATAAAAACGTTGATTGACGAATAGCGCATGCAAGGGGTCTCCTTAATGATGGCATATCGTTGTACGTGCTGTGCTGTTGGACATGGAGAGGGAAAGGGGGGGGGGGGG
>JAARMF010000571.1:20267-39015 GCA_022844705.1 Toxascaris leonina | reverse complement strand
GGGGGGGGGGGGGGGGGGGGGCGTTGAGCTTGTAACACTTACGAGTGTACGCTTGCTTGTAGATGCATGAGACACCATTACCCTGAGGGTATGACATAGTATGGAACTGAGTGCTACTCATTCCGTGAAAGATGCTACTGCTCATCGCATTCACTTGCCTGACATCTTGCACGGACATTAGACAGGAAGTGCCTCCAATGTTTTACTGATCGGATATCATCACAGATATCTCTTCACAAGTCATATGAAGTCATGCGCTAGAGTAGCTGAATTCGCTTAATGAAACGATAAGAAATGAACGAAGTGAATGTAATGCGGCATGAATGGATGACTCAAGACTGAGAGAAGTAATTGCTAATTCATTGAACGATGGGTATCATCTAAGTGGATCGTTTGTAGCAGGTAGAAATACATTCCTCTTGCGTTTATTTTCGTGAATACAACGCTGGCACAGCGAATGGAATCGCTAGCATGAAAGCAGCGGATTTAAGAGCAAATTCAAATTTGTCGTCGTTTGCATTGGAGATCTGACACCAGTCAGATTGTTTCACATGAAGGTCTTCCAAAAACGCTGTCCTCTCGATAAGGGAATTGATCAGCGATAGATATGATATGGTCGTGGTCATTTGACTTTTTTTGACGTTTGTTATCGGGACTTTTTTGAGCAGTAGAAATTTCTGCTGTATTTTTTTTTCTTCAAAAACCAAAACCTCATACGACATGCCTCTGAGCATTTCTGTTCGTTGTAAAAAAGAGACCATTTCAATTTCACTCTTACAGTTGTAGTGAGGAGTGATAATTTCATTTTCGGTGTTCGTCGGCTTTCTTAATTATGAGTTCTTTTTGGCAGTGAACCTCAAAATATCGATCAAGCGGATTGTGAGTAGGGCATTCATTGAAGTCGTTCCATGTGCGGGCTTTGATTCATATGCTTAAAGAAGTGGAACACATATATTGCTGCCTATTACCGAGAAATTAGATGCATATAGTTGTTCTCTTCTGGAATAACACTGTCTTGATGATCTCCGAGATTATTTTCCGAATGCACCACTACTTCTGCTCACGTAACATTTTGTTTGGCAATGACCTGGCAACATGCTGTGCTTTATGTCACTGTTTTAGGATCCACGCTGGTAGGTCACATTGGGGTGTAGAGTGGATCAGCCTTGCTTCTTAGGATACAAATTGAAGTGTTTTAGTAGTGAGGTGTTGAAAATGAATAGTACAGCAGCCACCTTAATAGAGTATGGCGTTGGATGGAAACAGTGCGTTGCTGGGTCGGAAATAGCATTCTGCTTGCCGACGTTCAAGCGCGTTAGTGATGTTGCTTATGCATGTTTTCAGGACAGTTTCCGTGCTCAGTATGTGGAAAAGTATTCTGTCATTCGTCGTCGCTAAGTCGACATCGTATGCAGGCTCACTTCAAAAGCTATACCTGTACGCAGTGCAATCAGGAAATCTCTAGTAAGTTGTTTCTGTTGTTCGATATGCTTGTTTAGTATCGGAAATAATTTGTGGGAAAAGGGAGGATGCTAGGAAAGAAAGTTGAAAGCTTCAACGAAAAATGACGAGCTACACGTCGGGTTTGCTTCTCTTCATGACAGTTTTGAAAATTTGTTTTCACATTACGTAGGTAGCAAGTCCAGCAGCTATAATATTCGGAATTTGAACCTGGTTATTGCATTTCCTTGAACGATGCAACTGTCGAGATGGTCATTACAATACTGGGCTGTTTTCTAAGTGCTTTTAGTTATGATAGCACCAGTGCTTCGTTTAGTGTAAAGCGTCCGCTGATTGTGGACAGCGGCGGATTGCAGTCGTAGTGAACTGGCATGGGTGCTTCACTAGCAGTGGTGCATTCTTACACTTCGTATCCTCAGGCGCAGTTAATTTTTGTCAAAAGCTAAGGTGTTCTTTCTTAGGAGGCAATAGGAACAGTCATATGTGATCGAAAAAAGGGCATGATGAAGGCCTCGCTGTTCGTTGCTGTACTTTTGTTATTTGAGAATGAAAGGTGAAGCGGCGAGCAAATCGATTGAATTCGTTGTAATCCTGACACCTGTGGGGCTTACTTGTAACGAGCAGGACGCTGTAAAGCATGCTCGCGCTCACCTCCAGAACCGGTTTTCTTTGTGCTATCGGTCATGCTTTAGCAGCTACATACCTTCTACCCATGCAGCTTGCTGCCTGTGCTTACCGTTGCTACACTTGACGATAGCCCATACAGCTGCAGTAACGTGTGCAAATGACCGACGTTGCGCCTCATGCCATGAAACAAGCAAGTGTAATGGGCGATGATAAGTTGTTTTCCCCAGAAAGCTATGCAGATCCTAGATGGAAGACATGTGAACGAGATCTAGACAGAAAGCAGGGATCTGTAAGTCACCTGATTATGATTTCTGTCTGGAAGCTCTTTCAGTGTTTTTTTTTCTTTCATCTTTATGCTTCTTATAGTACCCAGTGAACAGTCAACCTCCTCATCATACTGCAATGCTCTTTCTCATTTCCTTGAGGGAAAGGGAAAAACTTTGAGAAGAATCGTCGATATGATCGAAGAGAAACGAATTAAAATACGTAACTGTTGGAATAAGAAAAACATTTTCCTCGTAACTCAAATTTTATGAGGCATTTGTTCGTTCTTCATTCCAACTTAGTTTGCAATCTTCCTTTTTTCTTCAGCAGAAATTGTCTTACAGCAGAGATTCGTGCTTGCAGTGGCACATTAAGTTATGAGACAACATGCCGCCACATGAAAACAGCTCTTCAGTAATTGCTTCTTGTAAACAGTTATAATCGCACTTTGCGCTCACCGTTAACGGTAAAGCGGTAGCAGGTAAGAGTGCTTTCATTTGACTGTAATGCATTTGCTTAGCGAATTTGCTCGTTTGCTTGTCTGATTCTCCATCTGTTGCACACCTTTTTGATGATGTGTGCTCGTCTCAATGTTGATGCTTCAGAGAGCGCCAGGTTTCAACAAGATTGCCCCTCTCGAGTGGCGTCGCCGTGTGGGTTGCTTAAAGAGCGCCGCTGGCCTCGACTGGTGACGGTAGCGAGGTGCTTTTTCACGTTGATGCCACCAGCCGGGGCACGCTGTGCCAGCCTTCGCTAACAGTTCGTCGTCACCGCTTGCGTGGCTGCATTCGGCGAGCGACAGCGCCCTCCGCTCATGTCAGCTCACCTCCCCCTCGCCGCTTTGCTTTTTCAGCAATGCAATTTGGGACCGTCACATAGTTGTCACCTGAGCATTCCGTTCCTACCGAAGCCAGCCTAATGTTACGCAATACAACAAACCAAACTTACTTCTCACAGCATAGCATCTTCCGCTGGATAGCGGATGACATGATGATAGGACACATCTCACGGCACCATTCTTTATTGAGCGGCAGTTGAACGTCGTGGGATCCTTCGCGCTTTATTTCGAGAAGTATGGTTTTACTCCTGGAGAACGGATTAACGAAGTTTTCGCTTTCAGTGCACTTTGTTGATCGACAGCCGTTCCTTTGACTGCTCTGTTACGGCTGTTATGATAAAGAGCGTTAAAAACTTCCGCAAGCATTTCTTGATGCGTTCAGGCTCGCCGAAGAAAAATGTGTCGGCTATGATGAATCATCCACATCAGTGCTTGCAGTGTGCGAAACGTTTTTTGTCTAGAAACTTCTGTAATAGAAAGGTGGATGTTGTGCAGCTAAGCCATCCTTTGCAGTTGCAAACATCGACGAAGGGGATGAGAACTAGAAAGTGATTACATCTTTTGCTTGTTCGGTTGTAAAATGTCACTAAGAATTAAATACGGTATTCAACACATCAACATTCTATGATGGGTTTTTCCTCGCACTCATCGTTTTCGCTCGGACTCTGTTAGTTCCTTGAAATTCACAGGTTCCACTTTATTCATGCCGTGTTTTGCATTAGTAGGTGAAGTTTCACTCCCACTGTTCTGCATGGAGGGAATGTCATTTGCAAAAGTAGTGATAACCAGCGGAGGGATGCCGGCATGAGCTGTTCATCTTCCCTAAGCGCATCCAAATTATTGGGAGGTATCGCTTGCGTTTTGCGCCTTCTCTCGTTTGGCGGCTGTGATAGAGCCAACCGCAACGAAGTTATGCAGTCAGCCACCGTGGATCCACTAGGTGCGTCGTATGTCGGTCATCGGGCATGCGTAAACATCTTTCTAAAGACGAGACTGGACCCGCATGCGAAGCCACTGACACAATTTCTGCTTAACTGCATGACGCCTCCTATTGGTTGGAGCATGTGCACAACTCGATTTACCCTTCTTTTATCCCTCGCACCCTGTCCGGGAGCCGACGACGTTCAACACTTCTGGTTACGGTCATTTGGCCAAACATTGCTTTCGCTGTCTTTATGTTTTCTCCCCCTCGTTTAATGCAGTATTCGTCTTGCTCTCTACCGCCCTACCGCCTTACGCGGCTCATCTCGTGTGCGACCTCGTTTTCTCTGTCGAGCATTTGTACTCGCGAACGTGATATTTGGGCTGTCACGAATCTGTGAAGTTATAAAACAAACAAAGCGAACGTGGACAGCGGAACTGACCATTCAGAGAGGGGTTATTCACCGTTTTACAGAATGTCAAGTGTAGATAGATAGAGAGCTTTTTTCGAGTGAGAAGTATCTTTACAAGTAACAGCTAGAATTTCTATGAAGCCATATATCGGCGTGTGGGTCTTCCATACCTACATTAGACCAGTTTAAAGATGGAGCATCGGCACTTGATGTATAAACGTGTATAGTATAGTAAGACCGATAATGCCTCGTGGATATGTGCGCATTTTAGAAATTTGCTCTTGGGATTTCAGCTTGTAAAGCGAGCACCTGCAAGTAAAAAACAGAATAGAACAAAAGGTAAAGATAGCGGAGATAGATTGCAGAAAACCAGGAGATGAGATATTTGAAGAAATGTTTTATTTTCATTTGATGAAACAGTAATGATCGATTAAGCTCTGCACGGGCTTTTTAGATGAATGATGCGTAAGTTTTCACTGAAACGCTGCAATTGTCACTGAATAATTAAAAATCTATGGATCAGTGATTTAACGGATTGTCAGCTGGATATGCTTATGTAACGGTCTGTAGAACTCGTCTATAGGCATATAAAGAAACGTATGCGGATAGTTAGCTGCTCAGATTATCTTAAGAGACATCGTTTCTCTCTATACCAAAATGAAGTAAATAATAACACGATGTCTTGTAGAAGGCAGATGCGCGACCATGATTTAACAAAATGATAAAAATGTAATGAATTCTCTATTTTCTATCTTACGCTAAAATGTGGTATTCGTTTTACATTTCGATTCCTTCGTCACATTATATCACGGAGATTTTGACTATGCTGATTATGTTTGAGATGAAAAAAGTTTAGCGAACTGAAGTGCAAAATGAAGAATACTGAGCAGAAGCATATGTGTAATATGAGGAGAGATGCGATTTCTGTACTCTATAAATTTCTGCGCTAAATATCCGTTGAGATGTCATCTCAATGGGTGAAGTGCAAATGTTTGAGAAGGTAAATGATCCTCAGGGCTGCATCGTTGTGAACCGTTCACGTTGTTCCAATTTTTAGTTGCATTTTCCATTGGGTTTGATGAACAAAATTGATGAAAATAAACGAAAGAATATTTTAGCAGCCTTAATCTTTTTTTTTTTCAGGCAATGAAACACTTCGTTCTCATATGTTTCGTATCCACTCGATCTCGCGTATGTTTATGTGCAGATGTTGCAATTGGGCATTCCCCGACAAGACCAGTCTGCATATTCACATGCAGAGTATGCTACGCAATGGAACTCCCGGAGACGTATCAGTGCTTGCGAGAAGTTCAACCGAAGGACCTGGTATGGCAGGAGGTACAGTATTATTTATTTCTTGGAGAGGCAACGCAACATCATTACTAAGAGGCTATTCGTTGATTGGATGGAAAATGTTATATTGTCGCAAGATAATCTGAGGCACTGCAACTTCTATGATAAGAACGCTGCAAAGCACGGCACGTTTAAAGACGAGTTTACATTGTATTGCGCGAAAGCGATATTCACCGTGGTTGAATTTAGGCTATAATCTTGTGCTTACGTTGCAGACCATTTTGACGACTTATATCACTTTAGTTTCGAAGTGAGATGCTTAAGGAAGCTGCGCTGTGGCCATAGGATATCGGATGTCAGACACTCATTTATCTTCTCCACACGTTTCTCACCTGTTTTAATGCATCGTTGAAATGTTATAAACGAGTGTTATTATAGTTGTTGGTGAAATGTCGCCACACGAGTTGGATGAAAGTCCATCGTCGAGCCCGCAAGAGGGCCGTGATAGTGTCTCACCGTCAGTTGAGGGTTCGCCGGTGAAGACACCGCTCTTCAGCAACAACCTTCTCAATGGTTCTATTTTCCCGGCTCTGGGTAATGCAGATGCACTGTTTTCAAAACTTCGGTCCAAAGTGAGTTTATATTCCTAACTTGAATTCTTTGCCTTCACCTTAGTTGCTTTTAAATACGGGTTTTTAGGCAACATGATGACTAGCACACTGTATATTTACGAAGAACTGTTCTGAGAGGCCACAATTATTTAGAAGTCATAAATGTGCTAGCCATCATGCCGCCTAAAAAGGTCTCCAAAAATTTTTCCCAAAGTTCCTCGTCGAGGGACAGAGAGAAGGCGGTCACTTGCTGTGTATATCCCTTTGGTATATCGATAATTATATGCCCTTTCTCAACATTCAGAATTTTACGTCTTTTCGGAAAGTGTTTTGCTCCTGAGGTGCATCGTGCTTTGTGAGTGAGAGAATTGCTTAATAACCACTAGAGTTACGCAAGTAGCAATTCGATTGTGTTTATTCATTGCATATGCTGGCGTTGTGTAGGTGGAACATGTACATTGAATTTTGAAAATTTGTTCGGTTTTGTTTATTCCTTTCACTGATATGTGTAGATCGCCGGCAAAAGCGACGGCAGTGATTACCGTAGTCTGAGCGTAGATGAGAGCAATGTGTGTAGGTGTGTGCTTCTATATGTTTGCGTAAGCATCGTTTGTTTTCTTACCATTCGCGCAATTTGCTAATTTGTCGATGCGTTAGCAAATAAACAAACACACCTCGATATAATCGTCATCCTTATGAGTGTCGCAAAAGTGCACAACCTTTTAAGGTGACTTACGAATTATAAATGAAGATGTTCTAATATGTTTGGAAATCATGCAAGAGGATGGAGCGATGATTGAAAAAAAATGCGATGTCTTCTAGGCGGATTCTCTTTTACCACAATCGGGTGCCGAAGCAAATGGTCAGAGTCATTGGCTAGCAGCATGGCTTGCCAATAATCCTTTCGCTAACCAGCTCAACTTGGCCAGCATTCAAGCTCAACTTCTAAGTGGTATTGTTTTTTGCATGATCTATCGTTTTGTTGTTGCTATAAGTTTGTCGTAAATATGGTTGTTGGAGTGCGGGGTTTGTCTTTAGAAAACAGTGGTTCACCTGAGTGCCTGAAGCTTGTCATTGAACGATTATGACTGCAGAGTGTGCTCAAAGTTTTTTGAGAACTAAGGAGAACTCTAAGGAATTGATGATGCTCGAACACTGCTTAATCGTGAAACATGAGTTGTGATTGAGTCACCCTGTTTTTTTTCTTTGTGATCGGCTACCATCAAATGAAGCCATTTCCGTCAGTAGGAGAGGGGGAGGAGGTAGAGCTTTCGTATGGTCAGCAGCAGTCTTCGATATTCAGCTTGAATTGCTTGTTGCTTTATTGGATGTATTAGAGAGAAAAGTAAGCGAGCTGAATGTTGAGGATGTTGATTTCAGGTGGTAACAGTGAATCGCTGAATTTGCAAGGGGAGGCGATAGGGAATCACTCGAACGATGCAGTGAAAATGGAGATGAAAGAAGATGAGACGGATAGTGCACTTGAAATCAACACAATGGACGAGACCACCGAGTCGATGCACGACGAATCAATCGAAAGTCGCAAACTCACTACACACACTCCTGTAAGTTATTCGAGTATGTAAAATGGATATATGTCTCATTATTGCCAACCCTTCCTGTATTTCCTATAGTACTCCCTTAATTACGAGATAATCACCATTGCTTGCTATGTAGAATGGTAAACAGTTCGGTGAAACGGACAGAATGCTATATGTTGACCGAGTTGTGTTTATGGCATTTGTATCGTTACGGAAGTTGTTTTGATTCCCATGTGAGTATGCATGCTTGTTTGTTTCTTGTTTTTACATTGCTAACTAGTATGGGTGTGAGTGTAACACTGGCATACACAGGAAGTAACATTTTTGTGCTTTCTGAAGTTTGTTTCATAAAGTTATATTCGACATGGATTTAGGAAGCAAAATCATCCACAAATGGCAGCTCTTTGGACAGCCTGCTGGAGAAGAAGGGTCTAAGTGTTGTCAACCGAAACAAACGTAAAGCAAGCAAACCCCAGCAATTGGCTTGCTATTTAAAAGCATCAGCAGCATTCATAACTGCCGACGAAGAAGATGAGGTATGAATTATTGGTTTGAATTCTTTTTCCATCTTTTTTTTTGTGAAAAGTCTTCCTGGTCGTTCCGGGAATCGCTGTCGGAGATGTTGCCTCGCTTATTCCTATATGCTGAGGAAAAATTGAACGCCTCAGGTGGCGCAGATCCTTTGCGGTCTCTTTCTTGAGTGAACGACTATTGTCGTCCAGATGCGCTCACATTTCGACTAGGTTTCGCAGCTTTTTGCGTAGTATCATATTGCCGGATATTCCGCATATTATTTTCTTGACACCGTCTGTAAATGTGATTCGCGTAATGACGAAAGGATAACGCTTAGGCACCGTACAACTGCACGAAATGTGGTGGTTAACAGCTTTTGAGGTTGGAACGCGAAATCGAGCAACTGCAGTGCAAGCGATGAGTTTTAATCGTATAACAGCTGGCTTTTTGTTTCGGAGAATTGTTGGTGCGTTGCATCAGGTGGGCAGGTTAAACGCAGTAGGTGTGTGTGTATATCGAAGACCGCATGAGTGGGCAGGTAAAGGTGGCACAATGGATATGGAACAGTGACTGCTAGCAAAATTTTGCTCATGCATCGGAGATTGTGACTGAGAGCTTGAGGACGATACAAGTCATTAATTATCAGTGCATGATTTTTATATTCTATTCAGGAATATTTGGGACCAGCACGAAAGCTGAGCACTACGGATGGTGAGGATAAAGCTGAGGAGGCGCAGTCGATGTGCGTTACCGCAGAGCAGCCATCGCCGACAGTGTCAGATTCGCATACAAGTGGCAGCAGTGCTCCAAGCGGTGTTGACGTGTCGGCGAGTCCGCAGAAGTGCTTCGATTGTCAAGTACGGCTATGTTCAATGTTACTATCGTGTGTTTGTTTTTCATGCACACCTTCAAAGGCGCCTGTGCCATTTCGATCATAACTTTCTGTGCCAGTGAGCGCTGAGGTCAGTGGCACTCATTTCTGTGAATCAAAAAGAAGTGGGATTTACTATGTCATAGCCGAGTTGTATTTATATTGCACTTTTCTTGATAATTCTTCGTCGACCCTTTCACAGCCTTTTTTTGCAGTAGCATTTTTTGTACGCTTATATTTAGGTAATAAAAGCGAAGCTAGGGATGTCGGAGACAAGAAACCGTTTCCTAGAATCGAAGGTAACGAGTCATGAGGCAAAAATCGGGCGACTTGATGAGCAGGTCAGCAGTTTGCAATCCACCGTTCGTCAATACGAGCGTGACCAAAGAGATCTCAGGCATCACATCGAAACTTTCGAAGGCAAGCTGCTTGAATGCCAGGTCAGTGTGCAATGTTGTTCTCATTCCGAACAAAAATAATCTTCTTCATTTGTTCACAATAAATTCGTAAATAACTACTCGACATTGCACAAGATATGTACAATTCATAGTAACTCGTTCGGTTTTGTCTTTAACAAAAGTGAACAAGTTGCTACGATTTGCTTTTTTCCTATGTTTGCGCAGATGTGTATAAGTTCACTGAAACTTTCTGGCTAACATGCCATTTTCTTGGTACATATTCGTTTTCTGTTCTACAAGCATGTTCTTTTTCTCAGGTATCAGCTAGTCCATTATTCACCTCTTAACTAATAAGCAATGAATTTTCGGCTCCTCACGGAACATTGAGCTGTCTTTTCTATTCGTCGCATTTTAAAGCAGCTATTTTGATTACAGGAGCGTGCGGTCGCTGCGTTGGGCTTGCTGCATAAGGGACCGGAATCATTGCCGGCTGTGAAACTTCTTATGGAGAATCTCCTAGAGTGTACGAACCTGACGTTCCGCAATGGGAAACCATGTTAAGATGGCCTTTTCAGTTTTTGTTCTTGTTAGCTTCGTTCGGGTGAAGAGGCATTTTGTTTGGAATCTTGCTTTATTCGATACACCTTACGACTCATTTTGATTCGCTTTGAAGGTGGAATGAGAGGGTAGGGCTGTAATTACAGTACCTGGGGCAGAACATATTCAGGAAGAATCGGTCATGCTCTGAGATCTTTTTGGTTATTTGTGTGTGAAGCAGGTTTTGAAATGATTTCAATACGGAAAGCTAACGCATATCTGTTGATTCGTGTGGCGAACTGAGCAAAAATTTTTAAAACAAGAGCATAGATGAAGGACATGATTTCCATCGTTTCACATTTGGGATTATACTCCAGACAGTGCATAACTCATTGACCATATAGCAGGTGTTCTTTCATTGACGGTCAGTTAGTTATTGTTGTAGTGCACTACCAAACCTGAACTGACGATCATGGGATCATTCTTGTATTAGCGCAAGTCATACTTTCATCACCTGCGGACTGATGCTTTCGTCCAACGTTTTACTCATTGCATCTATTCATTAAAACGAGCGCATATTTTGGGTGAGAATTGCAACCTTATTTTGTCAATTTTGAACAGTGATCTTCTCCCGGACCATATTTTTATATGGAATCTCACTGATGAGAACTTATTCTTGTGATATATAATGCTTCAAATTTGCAAATGATCGGCGGGCGTTTCTCAAGTTCACTTTTTTGTCTTACCTTATTCCGTGTAATTGTATATTCGCCGTTATTTTGCCCATTATATGTCTCCGAGGTGCTCACCTTTAGTTGGGTACACTGCTAGTCGAATCGTGACCAGATTCACGCCGAATTAGATTTTGCAAAGTTCTTGTCTGTTTTCTTTTTTTTCGGACGTTATAGCGCTTACTTTGCTAATGAGACGAGCTTAAAGAATGTTTGGGGTAGACTAATTGCATTATGACAGACAGATAGCAGTAGGGGTATACAAGGCAAAGTCATGCTTTGGAGCATATTAAGATAGATGATCACTACCGGCTCAGCAAAAATTCCCACCACACTCCGTCCCTCAGAATTTTTTTTTGTGGGGGAGGAGAGGGAATGGGGTGGGAGAGACAAGTATTTATTTGCTGCAGTATTTTTGCAAAAGTAGCTGTAATTTTTTTCTCTTGTTCGATGAGTGCAGCTTTGAATGCTTCGTGAAGAGTTCTTGCCTACGCATATGAGTTATTCGTTAATATATAACTTATTTTGTGCCTTCTATGATTGTCGTTCATGCTTCTGCATCTATTGAACAGCACCATTCACTCAGTGGGATAGTGTCACTTCCATTTTAGAATAAATTTTGGGAAGTCTCGCCCATGTTTTCTTGTTGGAGTGGTAGAAGTGGGGAGAGGGGAAGGAAGAGAAAGGGCGATAAAGCTAAAGGTTAAAAAGTCGTAGAATTCTTATAAATTGTGCGGGCCGTTATTCTTGACTTATACTTTTGCTTTTTTTGCATTTTGCTTCGCCGTTTATGTTGGCGAAGTATTGCTGCTATGATCGCAACATTTTTTTCGTTCATATTTGCATGTTGTTTGTATTTGAGGCTATACTAATGTTCGATATATTCGCATTTTTAAGGACATCATCCAATAGTGTTGAGAGAATATTTGTGTGTACTATGTTCTTTGTTGTTCTGCATAAAAGAGTTGTGACTTTGGAGTTGTGCAAAGAGAATTCGTCTTTGAAGCTATATATTGGCAGTTGTATGATGAAAGTGACGTCAGTACCCACTAGCTAGCATGTTTCTGCCCGCATTCCTTCCGAATAAGCCGAACTGCCTTTGTTTCCGAGAGCAAAAAAGGTGGTAACTCATTACTGTGCAAAGTTATGGGCGCTGATTAGTGTGGATGTTTTTCCGATGCAGGCTAGCTTCCCTCTCAGTGTGTGCAGCGCCATGCTACCCGAATAGGGCAAAGAACAGTGGAGGCGGCTGGCACTTNGGGGGGGGGGGGGGGGGGGGGGGGGGGGGGGGGTGCTTGGAGGCCAAAGATGTCATTGCAGTGCCCTCCTTTCGACGTTTTTTTGCTCTTCAACGTTCCAGTTAAGAAGCATAGTTGCAGCGCATCGGGCTAGCGGAAGCGTGTGTCGGCCGAGCAGCGATGGTAACTGCAAGTTGCAGATAAAAAGACTACAGAACTCGCGCAGCAGCAAGAACCGTTTTAAACGCAATGCTGCTGTTAACACGAGTCTGTTGTCAGCGCAGTAACTCATAGCAAGCTGGAAAGTTCGGAAGAAGACAAGCTAGCGTTGTTTCTATGGCTTTTCGTCGTTAGGGAGACGGTCGGATTTGGTTTTTGTGGTAGTCACAAGGTAAAGGTATGCGAAACTCTTGACACAAGGGTTACATTGCAGAAACAGACCAGAATACTTTCAAAGAAGTGAGTCATTTAAGCAACTATCAATTGGGTTCAAATGTGAGTACGGTATTTTGGGGGGGGGGGGGTAGGGGAGTTAGGCTATATTTGACTACATTGCAGTTTCATTGATTTCGCGAATTGCTCCGCTTCAGCTGTTGATACCTTCGAGACATTCGACTTAGCGTTGTGCATTGTAACATCAAGTGGCGAGAACATAATTCTTATGACAGGTTATTGGTGTGACAACATCGGTGTACGGTGTTTGATGTGCAAAAAGTGGACGACTATTTCAACATCAATTCAAATACTTGCACAGGTGGTAGGTCGAATTACTGACGTCTAAGATAACGACACTGAGGGTCATATCCGTGCTAGATCTTACTAAAGTAGTTGAACGGCTAGTACCACCTATGGTAGGACTATACTTAAAGTTGAAAGTGACAGCGTAGAAGCAGTCGCTTACAATGCAGTAACAAGTGTTCGAGAGGGAACTTTGTAAAGAAGTGCTGACTGAAATCGCCAGCAGCCAACTTCCGGTCGCTATAGCTGCTATTTTCCTGGAGCTGAGGGAGAGCAGAAGCATCTATCGACGGACATGTTTTCCAGTACCAAGTGGTCTACCACTCACACTAGTCGAGTTCGTGTCATGGCCAACAACAACAGCGGTCAACAAAATTTTCGAAAAGCTAGTTCTCTGTCGAAGTTACGGCTAACGAAGTATTGAATATTGGATCGTATGACCATCGAGAAGAGGTGAAGGATTGTCCACTACAAGATTTTCGTACTGTTGACGCTACAAACACTCCGAAGCACGCTAGACTGTCAAGAGATCATGCCTGTTTTTTGTGTTTTTGTTCGCTCGTCCCATCCGAAACGTGTTTTTGATGGCTACTATGAGAAAAAAAAGCCAGGTTCAACAACTGAGTACGTTGTTCACAAACAGATCAACCTGAGCTACTGAAGCAAACTTAGATGTACGAGAAGCAACCGAATCGCATGTGGCAGGATATGAAATATAGCATTTACAGTAAATACGTTCACTTCATTCCCTTCAACCAGTATGAACACTCTCGACAAATGTCACCTGAGCAGCTCCATTGTGCATGCGACTCAACGTAATAAGATCCTGTTATGTGTTTGTTTCAATGCACATAAGAAATGGATATATTTCTAGAAAAGGAATTTTTACTAGTTGAAAAAAAAAGCTAGCCAAATTGAGCTACGAAGTCGAGAATCGTTTATGTTGGAACCACTGGAATATCACAGTCTGATGTTGAACTTGATTCGTTGTTACAGGATGTATGCAGATTTTTCGGCACTCCACTGCCAAACAAATATCACTCCATCACTCATAAACTCATGTGAGCATCAGTTTCAGCTCGTCAAGAAGTACTTTTGTATAAAGTACTATTGTTGTTCTGTACAGTTTGCGGTATTGTTTTGTGATCGTGGGATCTGCACTTTGCAAATGTCGTTTATGCACTTCACGACCTCACAAATCGCGATTGAGTCGTTTTTCACGCTATCGCTGATCTTGCATATTGAACTCCAAGGCGTTTGATCTCACCATAGTGCTTTTCGAACGTTTCGCTTTTTCCGTTAATTCTTTCCGCTGTTTGCTCTCTGCTATATCACTGCGTCCTTATCAACACAGGCTTCGTTTGCTCCCCCACTTGCTGATGTCCAAACAGTTTTGAGATATGAAATCTGCGGTAAATGAATAATATGCGTTCCTGGATAACATATGGCGTCGGAGGAAGTGACGGAAGTGATGGAGATGTGAATTATTCAAACGAGACTGACCACACACGTGGTTCGTTGGTGTGGAGACGCCTTGCGATGCTCAACTTTGGACGTGGAATTTTTTGTTGCGATTGGACTACAGTCTGACTGTGACGTCAGCAAAAGGTGTTACAGGTTTTTTTAGCACTTAGTAATCTGAATTTACCTGGCTCTATAGTCTTACAAGTGACGACGTAACAACGCTCTCAGTATACCTAACTTTCTGGAGCAAACAATTTTGCCGTAAACGTAATAATACCGGCTGGGTAATAGCACATTTCTCCTAGTTTCTGGAAAAATCCATCTGCAGTGAAAAAAAATCCATAGCCCAGTAAAGCTTTGTGCAAATGGTGCGAAAATTTGCAGATGTGGAAGAGAAAGGCACTGGGTGGTGGCCATACAAAGAGAAAGAGGGATAGGTGAAATAAGGCTCTTTATGCACCTTCGTTTCTCTCCTTCCTTATCAAGATATCTTTTGCCATGTACAAATCAACGACTATAGCTGTTAGTCGATCTGGCTCTGTGAATGGCGGAATTCTCGAAATTGTTGCAGAGCCGACAGGACTATGGATACTGCAACTTTTAGCAACAACTGGGAAAGGTATGCGAAGTCCACAAAAGCTGGCTATAGATCCCGCGGTGATTCATGCTTGAAAAGCTGGCAACAATTACAATATAGAACATTTTGATATTCTAAAGTGCAACCATTGCTTAGTTGCACACAGATTGCCTAAGCTTAAGCTTCTAGGTCTCATGCAAACTTAAGGAATCTTATAAACTCTACAAGCAAGGTGATCATAGGTCAAGGAAAAGAACCATTGAAAGCACATTTGAGAGCTGCATGTCCTCTAGGATTGTAGATGTTCAAAAGTTTCTCGAAGCCTCCGCTTAATCTCTTGTTTAGGCGCCTTCTTTTCATTGCTGAGGACTATTTACTGCAAACGTTGATTGGTATGAATGAATGTTGAAGTACAGCAGCATTGAGGTCACATCCATTTCTTCGTGAATATTTCTTCAACAGCTTTTCAATCTTCCAGCTGTCACTAGAAGCGAAAAATTAAGAAAAAAATATAGCAAATGCTTAAAACTGTCTTTAAAAAATTGGAATTATGAAGTTCCCTGAATGCAACATACATCATAAAACCTTCAACATTCATAGGAATATTAAAATGTGCATAAAACTATGCAGCACGCAACTAGCAGTCAACTGCCTAATTGGTCCATATTATTTTGCGCTGCTCCAGTAAATGCTTCGCAGGTGTACAAGCTGGCGAAAGAATCTTTCACAGGTTAGTCAAAAACTGCACCCAGGAACTGAATTTTATGCTGTCCTTGAAGTAACCTCCAGAGGGTTACGCTACTTACTTTTGAAACGTTGATACGAGAATATGACACTGCACCTTAATCAACCCGTGCATTCAGACCGCCACAGCGAAGGTGACGAGCAAATGGACACATTCACATATATTAAGCTATGCCAATAACAGGTCTTACATTTCGATGCAGAACATCATCAAGAGAAATGCTGATAAAATCCATCCACTGTGGCAACCAAAGAAACAATTCTGCGAGCAATCACGAGCATCAGGCCGACGGGATAGAAAGGAACGAAAGATATCGCACACAAACGGGGCTCGGAAGCACCGTATGTATGAAGAGATTCAAGAATTTTAGAAACTTCAATAGAGCTGCGAAGCGCTGAAAAAAAAAGAGGCTATCCAAAATCTCTCAACCTATCAAATTGTGCCTAGCAAACTACTCTATAGAATTTCTAACAACACTTTCTACGAGGCCTTTAGATAGCGAACTAGAAAGGTCAACTAAAACCACATCCCAGAAATTCATTTAAGAACGCCACACGCAAATAGGCAGTTAGAAGCTAGCTTATTACAATTGCTATAGGACCGCTTAAGCTCTGTGAAACACACTAAGTATACTTACTGTTTCCGTTATATAGGTATCATCATCGATTAGGTAAAAGCGCCTTTTCCATTTGCAGCAACTTTATTGACCGACTTTTTTTACTCCGAAAGTCGCAAATTCCTACAAAAGCCATTGAAAGACTTAGAGTAATTTTTTGCCACCTGAAGTCTAAGTGCTTCGCTTTTGAAGTCAAAATTAAGATATAATTTATAAGAAGGAAAAGAAGATTCGGCCAGGCGGAGACCACGTGGTTGAATGAATATCAATAAGGAAGATGGCAAAGGAAACGAGCGAATTAAAGCAATTTCATGTTTTCGCTCTTTAACGCAAACAGAAATATGTTGGTGTTGTGTAGGCCATCATCGTAGTAATGCGAATAGTCAATCGAAATTCATCTCATACTAAATGACGAAAGGCAAGAAATGAAACGGATGTTAAAATATTTGAAACACACTATGAATTCTAAGAAGATGGAGAGCATAAAAGCTGATGTGGAGCGAATGTAAGAAAATCTCAATAGTGATGGGTTGGAGAATGAGAGGTTTTTGTTAGTCAAGTTAATCTTGTTGATGAAATGTGGCAAGTTTTTGGAGTTTTGTGGATGGCCTCAACCTCCCGAAGGTTTAGTGATCCGTCTCTTGTCCGACAATGCACTAAGTGTACTAAATCACACAGAAGCTAGTAAAAGAGACTAGAAAAACAGAAATCGGCCTTGTGCTGACGGACTTTTGCAAAACTGGGGACCGTATCTAAGTACTAGATTATCCGAGTCGCATTTTAGCGCCAGATTATCTTTTAGGTATGATGAGAGAGCTACGATGATGTAGCTGACGAAAGAATTGCGCATCATGCCTCGACTGGGTGTCATTCGGAAGCTTCAGAGGAAATTTTCGAAGATGATGTACGCAATATGTGCTATGTTGGAGACAACAGGTAAAGAACAATTGTATAGCAGAGTAACAGTTCAGATTCAAGACTGGAAGTATTGCGTCTTTTGATCCATCCGATCTGTGAAGTCTCAAGGGGTTTAACGTTAAAAAAAGATTCCATTGCAACATTTTAGTTCAATGCATTGTCTATTTGTCGGAAGTAGGCTTATCTTTATCTTTGAGCACGTTCATAAAAATACGTCGTTAAACAGTTGCGATTTCTTTTCATTCTCTGGCTAGTAATTTAGTTTTTTTTTTCAGCTTTGCTAGTAGAAGGGTCTTCAGAGAAAATTTTCAAAGAACCAGAACTAGAGAAGATGCAAACTCTCATAGTTTCGCACTAATCTTTTTTTTCAAAGCATTTTTTCAAATTCGCATTTGCAAAGCGAATCATGTTGACGCCGTATTCGTGCATTCGCACATATGTATTTGCCTTATTTGAACACTGCGGTCACTACACTGAAAGCACTTTATTCATGAGGTCATTATTGAACATGATAACTTTTTAGGAGCACAGAGTTCTCTGCTACTTCGACTACTTCAACGAGTTAAGCCGTGAAAAGAACTATGGCAATAAGCGCAATTATTCGAAAATTGAGGAAATTTTGTCACGCAAATAATCGTGGAAGCTTCACAAATCTAGAGCTCTTGATTGCATTCATCCTCATCGATATGGCAAAATATAAGACTCGATAAATCGCCTTTTTATTCTCCTTGAACGGACGATTATAGCTTTGGCGCCAAACAAATTTGTCTATTTTCCTTTATTACTAAGGAACGACTGAACAATACGCTGAATACTTGACCATGGATTCTGCGACGAACGACCAAAGTTCCGAAGCGTATTTGGTAATTGCTTCATCACATATTGTTCCCACGTACTATCGATTCCATTTTCAGCAGCAATCAACGCTGTAAGTCCACCACCGTTCCACTGAGCTGGTGGAGGCTTTGGTAGCGGAGCCGTCGTAGAATCTATAAAAATTCTCTTGTTGATTCATGTAAATCACCTGAATGCATAAGAGCATTTTTCGCCTTAAATATCAATGCTTAAACGAACTTCTTGAAAGCATTTCTAATGCTGCAGGAATTTCGTCGGCTAAGTGCAAGATATTTCAGGTGGTAAGACAAGCACTATCCAAACCTGACTGCCTACAATTCCAAGGGTAGCTGAAAATTTCAGCAAGCGCGTTTTTCAGACAGAAGACACCGAAAACGGCACGGTGACAGGAGGCTAGTTGGTAAATGCTTCTGAATGGGTTCAGAACAAGTCACTTCCACATGCTTTTCTTCTCAGCGACAAACAACGAAAAGCCGTGAATTAGGTTACCTTTAATTACTCCACATGCTCACCCTTATATGCGATTTTTTAAAATCGACCATCCAGTCGATAACTCTTTCTTCGACTTTCAAATTTCC
>JAARMF010000571.1:0-18948 GCA_022844705.1 Toxascaris leonina | reverse complement strand
ATATATATATATATATATATATATATATATATATGGCACAACATTAGATTTCGAATGTGGCGTAACGAGCAGAGCAAAAGTAGTGAATACCCAAATTTGGTCGACCTTCAAAAACTAGTCATCTGACTAAAGTGTGTTCCAACGTGGCAAAAAATGGTCTAGATTCGGAAAAGCGCCAATTATACTCGAGCCCAAAAGTTTATCGAAAAGTGATAAAGCTGATCAGATGTCCAGAACTTTGAGGAAAAAGCCTTTGCAGTTGCTACGATTTCCATTCAAAATTAAGCTTTTCCTTGACGTTACGAAATTGAATTGTACTGGGAAATATTAACATGATTTTCTGGCCGCAGTTCTGCATACAGTTCTCAATGAAAGGTGATGTACTGAAGCCCATGCACATGCTGATCAAGACAGTTGGCATGCACCTGACGTCTCTGATAGGGTTGATCGACTAGTGTGGGTCTTATTGATGAAGCTCCTATGTAGAATGTCGGCAAAACAAATTGGATATGAGGAGTGAGTGGTTGGACTAGGTATCTAAACCCAACAACCAGCGTTAAACAAATGAAGCCTATAAAGGTTTGACAGTCGACATGCTGCAAATTTCATCTCAGATTAATGAGCCAAAAATTTTAAAGGGGACACAAAAAGGCAAAAATATATGTATGATACAAATTAGTGCTGCAGTCTACCCTCGTGAATCTGATAAGCCTATTCCGATCTTTGTCACTGCCTAGTTTTCTATCTTTTATTTTCGGTTCCTCCGCTTCCGGTTTTCTTGTTTTTTTCTTCTAGCTTAGGAAGATTAGTTTTTCTATCTGATGTACCCCTAACGTATACTCTAGCGGAACGATACGCTTCAGCAATACGTACCCGCAATATATCGAAGAACAAATTCAGCGGGTCTTTTCTCAGCGTTCGATATAATATATATTTGATTTCTTTCGGAAATGAAACTTCCGGGTGCAGCGTTGCAACATTGCCTAAAAGCGTCGTAATATTACACACGAAACTTGCCTTTTTCAGTGAGTCGAACTGCAGCATGTCTATAAAACAAAACTTTTTTTCCACTCAGTATTCACAGTCAAACAACACGTAGACAAACAGCTTCGTTGCCTCACATCTCTGTGCGCTTTTTCGAAGCGCTCTTTGAATTAAGATAAAAATCGCAACTGCGTCATACTTTGCGGGCGCAGCTGACAAATGAACTAACGAATGCCAAGGGTCATAAGCGATCATAAGCTCCTCTAAAAGATTCGCGACCCTCATATGTCGTATACACATCGCTGAAAGACTTTGTCTAAAGAGCACTGTTTAGAATCTCCTTATCGATAGTACGCCGTACATAGAGGCGCTCCCTCTAGCGCGAGTAAAAATTAAATGCCATAAAGCATTTTGGAATGGCTGTCGCAAAAGTGAAGAGCAAATTAGCGATACAGATAAACTAAATTAGTGACGCTCAATGTGAAAGGTTGTATTCCAAAATTTTAGTTGAATAAAATTCTTGAAATTTCAGAAAAAAATCTCTCAATAAATTTTGCTATTTCACCTACGAACAAAGGATGTAACTTTTTGTTGAAAGTCGATACTCATTAAGATTGGATAGTGAAAAATATAGCAAAAAACATCTGAAAAAAAATGTTTCCTTGTCAAGCAGATTTCTTCCGCATTTGATAATCTTACAACAAAAGTTGGAAAGCATTTTCAGTCGTTCATTAACGAAAAGTCTCACCTGTCGTTTCATAAATAGCGTTTTAGGACTTTAGTATATTATAAATAATACGTTATAAACTACACGTAAATTATCATTCATCTCACCATGCAGTATGAAATTTGACATATCTTATACGCCTCGATTTCAACACGACAGAACCAATCCACATAGTAGCAGCGCAACTAGTCAAACAAGAAATTAATTTTATTCTATCACCAAAAAAACGATAAAATTTGGATAAAACTGAACAATAAATGAAAACATAAGTCGAATAACCGGTGCTTATAAACACTCTTTGTAAGTCATCTAAACAAGTCAAAATGTCGGACGATTTGGCGACAGATATTTATGCAAGTCCACAGTGCGTACTTCACTTTCTACTGCTTTATCGCCATATTAACTTATCACAGCGCATAAAATATTTAATTGAAGCCAATCGAAGAAGACGATGGTAGATTGTTCACAGGATGACATAGTTCTTGAGGGCTATTGAGACAATCTGTGACAAGCATAGTACATCTGTATCAACTGCGCTCTTTTTTTGGCTTAGCTCACTAAAACTTTCCAGCTTTCCAGGCAGTCTGCTTCTTTCCGTTCGGCTTACCACAGGTAAGGTGTTATTGAAGGCGATACCTGAAGCCCGTTTGTTGCAAATCGAATGTATGCTTTATTTCGAGGAAGTTGTCGGCACAAGACGAGTCGCATACGTATGATGCATCGAGAACTTCAAAATGCACTTTGCCAGCTGGTGCCTGTTGAGGATCAAGCAAACGATTGTAAATTGCAAACAGTTGCAAACGACATATATCGAAAATGTGATCAGCAAGAAATAGCAAATAAATGCCTAAGCTACTCACCTTTCACCTAGAAGAATATTGGACTGTTGAACATTTGCTGCAGACCGTTCAAGCTCTCATCGTGCTCAACGCGGAATCATGAGTTTCGGTTCACTTAGTATGGTGTTTAGTGGCGAATTTTCACAAAGGTACATCACCGGAATAATATCCAGTTTTGCAGTGGCCAGCAGATAAAGTTTGGCTAGCCAAATCTGGGAGCACGAACATGGGCATGGCGGCAATTTTTGCGATGCGTAACATAAAATAAAAAATATTGTGGTGATGCCAATAAGGAGATGAAAAAATCTCGTCACACTTTCATTACGTCACATTCCCGAGAAGTAGTGGAGAGAGAGAAAAGAGATCGAAACTAAACAATGGGGAGGGAGGGGAGAGTGGGGAGGAAGCATATAAAATTATCCAACAATTGCTAATAATAAATAATTGCTCACCACCCCTCTTGCTTTCTTCGTAAGCGAAACGTGATTGAAAATTAACTACCGGAAATGAACTTACTTAGAAATACCCTGCAACCACTAGTGTTGGTCGGAGGCGACTTGAGGTACAGTTTATCTAGTTAATGACGGTGATTGCGAGAATGGAAGAGAATGGAGTCTGTTAATTTCTCAGAGAATTTTCGTCCACAGTTACATAACTTTGCAACTTTTGTGTTAATAAAGAAAAGTTACAATGCTCGTATGGATTGTTGGTTTTCGCTCACTCAAGATATTTTTCTAGGTTGTTGAAATATCTCCTACAAATCAGTGGGAATAATGCCTCAATTACCTCACAACGTTTGGTGTAGAGTTTTTTAGACTGCTTTTCGAAAGAAATTACAGCTTTTTAGTTCATAAAAAACTCCACGAAAAGAAGTTGTGGCCTTCTCTCTTGTATTTTAGGACATTATTTTGCTAAAATTTCGAAATTTTTTTTACCAGATTCAAATTAAAAATGACTTTAACTTGTGGCCGATACAAATAGGTTGATTTCGACCGAGAAACACTCTACTCTGTTCTGAGCATAGGCGAATAAGCTTTAGTCCTCACTGATTTATCAAATAAAGAGCGTGAAATTTTACTGTTGTAAGGAAACTGGAAATTTTTCTAAGCCACCATTAATATATTCTCACCCTTACCAATCTCACGATGAGCAACTTTTAGTGAAATCAAATAGCCCATGAAACATTTTATGAATGGTCGTTTTGAATGGCTGCTTCGAGAATTATGCTCAAATTATTCATAGTAATTTCTGGAGAAATTCTACATCACGAAAGAAACAAATAACATCTTCCGAAGAGTACAACTACAAATGCTGTAGGGATGTTATTCTTCATCACCGGCAGAAATCTCATCTTTATCGATCAGTGGAATCAATTACGATAAAAATCGGATGAAAAAAGTAGCACATCGAAATTGCAGCTTACCACAATCCGCCAATAGCAAATGCCTACAGTGTTGCTCTTCAATATTTGCCAATGAGGTGTAGCGACTAGCTCACCGCCACAATTTGCTGCAAAATTCTCCACTGTCTTCCGATATCACTAGTAAATTAGATTGATTTCTGGCTAACCAGCAATCGGTATGGCTAGCCGATGCAATTCTCGTTCCAAGGCTAGCAATATATATGTTCATTTGGAGTATGTATTGCATTATCAAATCTTAAACTAGGAAGTTATGATGTTGAAGTTAGGCAAATGTAACATGCAGCTAAGAAAGATAAGTAGGAAATTAAGTTCTCCTTGCACTCACCAGTATGTAAATCTATTTTGCATAAGTATAAATTCAATGGGTTGGGGTAGTTGGACGGTTGCTGAGCGGTCGCGTTTACTTTCGCTTGGCTTGATGCGTTGATGGAATGTGGAATGGCGGTCAGATATGATGGTTACCTGCGAATATTTTTAATAAGCAGGCGCGAACCAACCAAAGGCGAAATCCATTAGGGTGTGATTGGGGTTGGCGGTGGCACGATGGCGTTTAAAAAATGATCATAATAACAAATGGTGGTTTCGTATGACGGCAAGCACGGTCCGCCGAAAAAGATCGCAGCCCCTCCTACGCTGTGGGTATTTTGTGGAAGATGAAAGGCTATGAGAAGGAAACTCCGAATAACCGAAACCTGCATCGCCAGCAGGCCGGTCCCTAATCGATATACTACCGGCTACTGCAATATGGGAAGTAAGATCCGCAGCGATGTGTATATGGCGTTGGTTGGATGCGGCGAGCTCAGGATCGCGAAAGATGGAAAAACTGTTAGCTGCATATAGATCGAGAGAACGACGAGATCAATGAAACCGCTGCTGCTCAAGGTATTCATGGTATAACTTCAGTGCGACATCTTTCAGTCCGAATTCATAGTCAGGAACTTGTTCCACCCATAGCTAATGTATCAATAGCAACTGGATACCATTGAGATTGACTCTTCAACTTTCAGACGAGCTAAGGGTTGACAGCTTGGAGCTTGAGTAGACAAGCTTGGAAGCTTCAACAAACAGGATTCGCTGAAAAAATGTGATGCTACGCAATGATTGCTGCAGAGGTTGAACGACTATCTGGTTAGGTAGAAAAAGTAGTACATCATTACTGAGAGTTCATTCTGCAGAATTATGAGTCATGCGTGCGGCAGCCAAAAGCTCATGTTTTGCGCTTCATCACCCCTTGGAGGAAGCATGTTTTAAGGGTATAACAAAATCCTGCTCTGATTGGGTGAAAACGCGCTCATCTGTTTGCAGCAGCCATAAAGTCGGAGAATTTCCGATCTAATTCTGTATCAGAGTAGCTTTTTATGGAAAGCTACAATAGTAGCTTTTTATGGAAAGCTACAAGAGAAAGCTTTCTGTGGAAAGCTACAAACTGCCATGATTGCTGTCTCAGATTGTTATCGCTTCGCTTTTTACGAGAAAAAAAATCTCACCTGTAGACGGCGGAATTGACTCACACCTAATGCCCGCCAAACCATTCGGACACTTACATACCGCACAGTTCCTTGGATCTTCGTATCCACCGTAGAGACAGTTCAGCTTCACTTTGCATCGGTCTGAAGTAGATGCTATTCAGGATGCGACAGAAATTTACATAATACTTTGAGCACATTCAACTTGATTATAATCAGTGAAATAATTTATTGCAGCCGTTTTCTGAGTTAATTTTTTACTAAATACCTCTGAATATCGCTACAGAAAATCAACATAAAAAGAAAATAACATGTTTTATGCAAGAGAACATCGCAGAGCATAGAAAGGAAATTATTTATTTTCTCGTCGCAGCTCTAGTCTTTAAATTGTTTCGTAGTCTCAACTTAGGAATCGTTCAACAATTCCAGTTCCTACATCATGCAATAGTAACAACTCTCAGACCACAAAAGCTATAACGATGAAATTTTTTAGCTATGCATGTCGTCACGAGTGATTTTCAAAATTCATTTCCGCTCATATTCGTGATTGTATTTACTATTCTTTGATATTTCAAAGCTCAAAGCTACATAACAACGAGCGAGCAGATTTTGTTGCACAACTGGTTGGATTGGATATATGTTGGGAATTTTCACGCTAGTTTAAAGATGTAAGGATAGGCCAATGAAAGTATTTCATACCATCATATTTTGGACCTTTTTTTACTACCATCGAGGGATTTCAATGACCAGCGAAAGAGTTGCAAAAATCTTACAGGTTATCAGAACGATTGGCAAGCACTTCCGCTTCTGCTTCACTTTCTCTTAGACCATAAAGTCACATAAGATCAAACATAGCTCTACCTATACAGGTTTTTTGCAAAGGTTTTTGTTGTCAATGACTTAAATGCAATTCAATTAACGTTATAATTCTTGAATTTCTGTACCAGTCGTGACAAAAAGTCTAGCTGATTTGTTATTACTACAGTTCTGTCACGACTATCCTGTTAACTAACAATTGCTGCTACGCTAGTCACCGTTTACCGCCTTATTCCGGCTTAAAATCGCAGCACCGCATTAGGTTTTCTCTGTTCCAATCTATGCTCATCCAGAACCATTGCTGAAATTCAAACTTCATCGGCATCAAGAATTTTGGATTTTCGGAAAAAACACGAGAGTTAGTAATAAGAGAATAGCAGCAACTTTTTTAAAGAGTTCATTACTAGCTAGCTGCAACAATATTTCTGCGCTGTTCCACTTAGAATAATGAATAGATTAGATCAATTTTTATATCAACAACTATCTAATTAAGCGAAATTATCATGAACGAATTCTTTTGGGGAGAGTAATGAAACCTTAACGAGTGAAAGATAGCATTTATCAGAACTGGAGTATATTTCTTTTAGGTAAAAACCTCAAATCTAGTGATACGATTAAAAGTTTCGTGAGTAAATTCGAGAAATCCGAGCAGTGACAAGATTCGCCTTTTAGAAGTCATGATCATCTTCAGGAAATAAACAGATGAGGGGCTTCGATATCCTCAGAGTTCGCTTCGCATGACGGAAATAATCAAGAAATTTTGTGAAATTCGCAAATGACGCAAAAAAACAACAACAACTGAGTAAGTTGAATCAGGAACGGATATTATGGCATTGCGAAGATTGAAAAAATAAACGAAGCAGCAACTCTCATTGATGATGACAACTGATAAAAGCACAATTGCGCTCACAATGAAGAAGGAATAGCATCTTGTTAAGTTTTAGGAGCCGTGAATATTGCTGTTCTCGAGCAATGCTGCTTCAAGCTAAGGTTGCAGCGCTGATTCATGATTTTCGAGCTTCTGTTGTCTCACTCTCATTTTCGAGAACTTCGAACTCATAGTGATTCAGGTCTCACAGGATCTACTCTCTACTTAACAATCCCACGCCTGAATCCGTCAACGAAGCAACGTAAGCACGCACCGCTGCAATATAGAAGATTTGCCTCCTTGACGTCGATGAACGATAGATCCTTTCTTTGCCCTATTGTGTGCTGAAATCGATGGTCCTTCGTTTCAATCGTCACGTACTTGTAGTCATCGCTGAACGCCTTGAATCAAACTTTGTCAGTGAATACTTCCTACTAGGGAGGTCCTACAAATAAAAATATATTTGAACAGCTGTCAAGCATATATATGCTCGACACCTGTTTAAGCTTAATCGGGATCGCCTAGTCGCTTCGACGAACGATCTGAGTGTTAGTTAAACGAGTAGTTGCAGTAGCGGAATGAAGCCATCAAACGAAAAATGAAATGATGCTTTGGATCCTAATTATTGTAAATGCATAAAAGCCTTACTTTACAGCCAAAGTTACCGACAGCTAGGAGACCTGTTTCTACGAGAATGAGAGGATGAGAGAATCACCTACTCCATCACCTCCGTCAAAACAATTTTTTTGAGGAGGGGAGGGTGGAGAGAGATATGGGAGGGAGAGGGATTCGGAAGTACTGCTTGACATACGATTGTTCTTACTCGACTGAAGCTAGATAATACCAGACTCTTCACCGCATGCAGAATGCAGGGGGCGAAAAGGCTGGCACTATCTAGCTTTAGTCGAGTAAGAACAATTTTTGCAGATTATCAGCAGCCAAGGAAAATCCAACACCGAACTCATCGATTCGATCGTACTCCAGAAATGAAGAAAAAATTTCATACTTTGCGCGGTGTGCAATGCCGTTCAACGCTAAAGACAAAAGCATAATCACAATTACTCAAACAGCGATGCTGAACGTTAGGAAAAATGATACCTGTGGGATGCCCAAGCCAAACTTTTGGTTCTACA
Source organism: Toxascaris leonina (assembly GCA_022844705.1). Taxonomy (NCBI): domain Eukaryota; kingdom Metazoa; phylum Nematoda; class Chromadorea; order Rhabditida; family Ascarididae; genus Toxascaris; species Toxascaris leonina. The sequence goes on along the minus strand of JAARMF010000571.1, from coordinate 10,692 downwards.
ACGAAGAGAGAGTTAAACTCATATAAGATGACAGAAGAGACTGGGATGGCATGTACTTACGTTTATGTGTGAATGCTTGTGTATGTACGCATATATAAATATCTGCTGAAATAAGGCAAGAATGCATATTTAAATTCGCATGAAAGAACAACTGAATCTCTACCAGAAAATGCGAAATCTCCAACCTGAGGTCCGTAGTGCATTACAGAACCAAAATCGTACGGAGTATCCAAATCAGCTATATCACTTCGCTTTTCGAAGTTGCCCTTAGTGCCTCGGAAGATGTGATCCTCGTTTATATTGATGTACCTCAAATAATGCGTGCTAATGAGCAACTTTACACGGCACATCTGGTTCATTTTAAAAGCTTACTTACACCAAAGCTGCACTCTTCCCATGCAATATCAAAGTCACTTGGTGGAGTTTGAACTTTGTACGGAAAAAACCGGAGGAATTAAGAAACAACCAGTTCAAAAAAAAAAAACTACCCAGTTACTGGTTGCGTAAAATTTGACGCATTCTAGTTGCAGTTAGCTAGTGTGAAAATTTGTGCACAAAAATGATCAGCGACAAATATTCAAGTGCTGTATAATGGGCAAATATAGGCTTTCTGTTGAAGGCGCAGTAATGAAAACAATAAAACTAAACATATATTAATGAGTCCTTAAAGAAATGTCCACATTCATGCTCGTTGTTGAGCAATCCTATGACTGTCTCACTTAAGGCATTTCTGAGCTTACACAAAAAAAAAAAATGCTTCGAAGGAGTGTCATAACGGCCGAAGGAGACAGTCATAAAGGACAGTACATTATTCGCTATGAACCAATCATGAGATGCGTACTTGTCACGGTCCGGGCGACTTTGTTCATGCCAGAATCCAAGTGCATGACCCAACTCGTGCGCAACGATACCAATCTGAAATATGCAATGCAATTTTTTTCACTGGAAGTCACAAAAAATTGTCAACACCAAACAAATCTTACACTTTCACAGCCATATCCAATTGATGCATATTGCCTTCCACCGATTCTGCCGACACTCGAATAGCACCTGCAAGGAATCTATGAAGTATGTGAAGTCGAATTTCTTTGCGTTTAAAGAAGCACAAATGTCATGTTTATGGACTACGATTCCACTTATATTCCTTCCTTCAACCTGTAAATCGCTGCTACTTTTTTTTCTTTCCATCGACTCCGATAATTTTAGCTGCTCGGTGAAACTGGAACTGCACTTGCCAGCTGACAACTTTGTTCGAATGCGGAAGTACTCGTTCTTCAGCGCACCACTTTCCGATGTGTGACACGCCGTCATCTGGTTTGAAAATGTGAGATGTCTTCGGTGAGAAATCTGCCAAAGTCGCCGAAATAACGTACTGAGGCGTTCAGGTCTGATGTCTCTACTGCAATCAAACGGCAACTATGTTTGAGGGATGTAGATTCCTCTCAGCCTGTCACTTCGAAAACAACTGAAAATGCATAATACAGTAGAAATTTTAACCTACCCGGCTCCTCTGAAAATATACACGTAATCGTTTTCTTCTGTTCGTTCAACAAATCGAATGCATGTCTCGGCTTCCCACTTCCGAATCCCTCTTAGTACTAAGTTTCTCCAATTGGCTGCAATCAAAGCTCTTTCCTCATTGAGTACTGTATACAATATCATCGTCGTCATTTCCTCGTTCCTTCCCGAATTTCCTTGGAGTCAGCGTTCGCGCAACGTCTCCTTCGTATTGGGTGAGTAGACATTGCATTCAATTCTACAAATGAATGCTCAGGTCCGTGCTTCGCTCCGCCCGACACCGAAGACCAGAACCGCCGTTAGCTACAGCTCTTTGCTGATCTCTGTTGCCCGCCCGGTGCCGCGAGGAGGAGGCAGATGCATTTTACACGAGCAATCACTGTATAGAATCTAACAGAGACAAATTTTGACCAAATATGTAATGATAAAAATTCGCTCAAATATGCAAATATGCAGCAGGAAATGTGCAAGTCGAATTCGAGCAAAGTTTATTGCTCGTCTCTAGAGAAGTCGACTGAATGAGGAAAGATTCAAAAGCGCAATCGATCCAATTGTTTCGATTTTATTCAGTATTTCTCAATGAGAAACTTTTTTCTGTTCACTGCGAAAGACAAACTTACTGTCGTTTTCTTTGAGGAAGTAAGGTACCACTTGATTCGGCCACCTGAATCCTTTTCCCACGATCGCTTTTCTCTTATGTCGGACGCTTTTTTCGCCATCTGAAAGAAACCTTTCGTCACCCTTATTACATGTACCAACAAGAAGCGAAGAAAGATGCATAAGAATTATTTTTGAAAGCATCGAATCTCTAGCTGTCTCAAATGCGGAACAGTTTAACTAGTGATCTCGACACTAAACACCTTTCAAGCTCTAAATGACGCCGCCTGCTTTTTTAAAGGTGCTCTTGAAAGTTTTGCTAATATGCATTAATCTTTTGAAGTAGCAACCCTTCCCACGACAAACAACTTCGTGCTTTAATGACTCCATTCTTATAAGAAAACGGCCACTTTTGAATTGGTCATTTTCGCCCTAAGGATGACAATTTATGAGTTCTTAGCGGGCGACGCAGAGCACTAGTGTGACGCGATGCACAGCAACTCACTGATGCGCCTCTGGAAGTCATTGATAACGTCCTTCATCTGCGGCAGCGTCAATACTAGGTCACTCTCGAAAACCTCATCGAGAATCTTCTTATTTGCCGCATATTCCGTCCTGTCCACCAATTTGTGTCCAATTGGCCTCTGCAACTTCCATCAGCTTTTGACATCCTCAAGAATGCTCATCGACAAAAATGATTCTTTTTTAAGCTGCGGATGAATTACAACTTTTCTAGATTGGCGCAAAATCTCAATTTCCATGTGATCTGATTTTTCTAGGACAAAGGGCGTTCCAGAAACTTTCTGGAAACGTGTTGCATTGCGAAGATATTGAGAACTGGCTTTCCAGAGGATGATCCCATGCAGAATTCGAAAAATACGATTGTTTACCAAAGAAATATAGACAGTTTTTCCCCTTCATTGGCTAAAATAACAGATCATGGATATTCAGTACGCCCCAGTAATAGCTTCTAATTCTTCAATGACTGTAAGCAAAGGTGTGAAAATTCGTTCAGAACAAATGAATGAAAAATGTGTCACAAGTATTTTAGTGGACAGCTGAATTGTGTTGAACTTAACGCTCTTGAGAATCGAATAGCTAAGGGAGATTTTCGTGGAAAATCTGATATGACTGCGCCTGTTCGGGAAACATTTTCCAGATTTGTAAACAAGAAGTGAAAAAAAATTTGTTGTTCGTGTTAGCAAAATATTCGCAAATGAGACATGAATTTCGCGAAGTTCAGCTAGAGCTTTTTGGAAAATCACTTTCAACAAGTCAAAACCAAATCACATTTGGAATTCATATCAAGCGCTGATTTATCTAAGTGATATTCGATAGCTTCGATGGATCGGTTGAAGCGTTCCTGGAAAAACGTAAATTTTGGCAACGAAGAAAGCACTTCCAGGTTTAAATTTTTTTCTGACAACCAATGGATTCTTTGGATCCTTTATGGAAACGCTGTCTGAATACGAAGCTATCAACAAAATACGACAGTCGAAATGACGTTAAGAATTTTCATCTCTCAGTGGATGCAAAAATTCAGTGAGAAAAAATTCGACGCAGTTCAAGGAAAAAGCTCTCTTTGTAAATGAAAATGATAGCATTTTATGGAATCAGCGCACCAAGCTACGGAAAGTAAAACATATCAACTCATTTCTCTTGAAAGGTGCACCGTAGTGCAATGTAGTTGAGCAATAAACAACAATAATTCAGCAGATTGTAAGACTGATTTATACCAGTTCAATTATAGGGGTGGCTTGTAAATTAGCGACATTTCATGAACCCAGATCAACTTATCACAGCAAAAGTCTTCGAACAACATTTTTATTCTTTCAGTAATTTGCTTGAAAAAAACGATCCGAGTAATTTCATGAGTTTAAAGAGCAACGAGAATGACTTTCATATAAACTGAAAGAACAGCAAGTTCGAAGGTCTGCTGCAATTTTGAAGTCTAAACGGAAGTGCTGATGGTGCTTAACAAAGTTGAATAAGTCGTAAGTTAGCAGATCTTGATGAAAAATTTGACGCCATTGCTCGAATGCGAGGAATCAGTAATGCATATTGAAGCAGCAAATAGGCTCCACTTTGAATGACAAAAGGGAACTGTGAGTCGAAAAAAAAGTAGCTGAGAGTCGATAATGTTGCGCTGGAGGCTTATGCAGTGCTTCGGTGCGACAACCAATCTGCGTAAAACACAACAGCGAAATTGAAACAGAGAAATCATGTTCATCACAGAGAGCTCAAAACAATCGCAACAATAAAGCAAGCTTTGAATTTGTCGTGGAACATCTCTCTAGCACGGTTCAAATTATTGACGATCGCTGAGTTAGCTTAGAGGACTATAAGAAATTATGTCAAATGCGATCGTACTTATATTTCGGAACAGGAAAGTACTGTAAAGGTAACTCATGGATAATAAACTTCTCTAAATACAGATTTCCGAGTGGAGAAATATGAGTACTAGAATACGACCACAAAAATGCAGAATAAGCTGCAACCGATATTTTATGCAATCTTTGCGCACCATTGGATGAATTGCAAGAGATGATAACAGCGGATATTCAACTTTTTCAAAATAGGCTGAAAGTGGCTCTTTTTCTGTCACTTTTTTCGAAAAAGAGCTTTGCTTCTTCAATTCATTTAATATCCATTTGTGTTTTTTTGAGCAAATATTTTAAGTGAACTACTTTTTGATTAATCGGTTGTCTTTCGGTCGGTATTTTCTAAGTCAGCGTTTTATTCCATAACCAGCAAAAAAATCTCGTTAAGCAAGCGCCATTACAGCGCAGCTCACTCGACATGTTATGGAATATTTCCTCAACAGTAATTAAACAGTGTGCTGGATTCAACAGTTCGCGAAATCTTGTACCAAGGTATCGTTTTAGAAAAGCAGCTGCTTTTTGTTATATCCTGTAAGTATTGCAGAAATGTGGGTAGAGGAGAGACAGGGGTGAGGAGCAGCCAGGGGAGGAAGAAAGGAAGCAGAATGGGACATTTCCAGGAAAAAAGTGCCGAGAGGCCGAATTTGTCTTACCTACTCCCACTCAAGAGCACGAACTGCAACATAAAAATTAGCGACGCCAGCATCGTATAATGAGATATTCCACTGTGTGCACTCTGGTTGCAAAGTGGCATAGCCGTAATCAAACGCCTACTCATTTCGAGGAAAATTTTTGGCGGCCGCTTTCTCCCACCTTCCATCTCAGTAAAGTTGGAGAAAAATGTGGCGCTTATTGTACTTGCTAACAATTCAGCAAATTGTGCTAGACCAATTATACGCTCGCCAGACGAAGTTTAGATGCGTTTTAATGCTTTTTTCCGTTAGCTTTAACATGAAAAATTCGTGAGCCGCTTCGTCTCTCTGAGCTGCAAAAATTTCGGTTAGCTGCTGTCATCCTTCTTTCTAATGGTTTCGTCTGAAATCATTAGCCTCGCGATCGTCGTTTCCGGATGTTTTGTTCCCTTCTTTCACTGCGTAACGTTTCTGCTAGCTTTTCTTGTCGTAGTTTGATTCATTTCGCTCCTACTACTTTCAAATACTCTTAGAGCACTTCACTATTATCTGTTCGAAAAGTTCGACTCGTCTGTTCGCCTTTTTAGAAACTTCAGGTTTGCTTCTCTCATCTCAGCTAAAAATTTTCAACTTGCGTTGCTCGCCTCATCGTCTAGAACTTGACTTCACTTCGCTCACATCATCATCCAAATTCGTCGACACGATTTGCCAATTAAATAATATTTTCTTGACGAGTAAAACAGCTTTAATTCTGCTTCAGTTTCTTTTCAATATGAGCATATTTGTTAAAACTGCTTATAGTGATAACGATATTCACTCTTACTGGATGTTTAATTGAGCACGAATAGAGTGTATTGCATTGACTACTCAGAAAGCAAGACAATAACGGCAATTAAAAGTTTTGAGATAATACGATTTGACCGATCAATGTGTATCTAGTGTTAACGAGCGAAAGAAAAACCGGCTGAAATAGTAGATGACGACCTTCAAAACAGCATTGATTTCATATTGCCTATATAAATATATTGCTGATAGTAACGAATTCGATAGCGGAAACAGTTCCACTGCCAAGCTTTCTCTTCCAATCTTTTCATAAGAGATAAACAATGAAAGGACACTTGAGGTATTTTTGAGTATCGCATGATAACTTTCTCTTCAAAATTTCCGCGCAAAAATATGTTCACTGTAGACGGTTCGGGCTGAAATGCTTTTCAAAAGTCTTTTTGTGCTTATTTTTGTTCTGTTGCTCTATGATTGGGGAGTTCCTTGTTTATACGCTGTCTGCCGTAAAAAATAATAAACCTTTGTTACTCCCATCATGCAGTACTTAATGCTAAAGCTATCTAATAGGTTAAGATGGACCATTTTCATAAAACAGTCGATGTTGTATGTTTTCAACTAGTGGCAATTCTTTCCACCGCGAAAAATTCGTCTCATCAAGGTTATGCATAAGAATGTTTTTCCCAAAATAACGCAAAACTTCTCAGGAAGGGAAACTGATAATAAAGTCAAACGACAAGTAACAAAGCATTGCCGACTCGATATTTCTAATGGGAGGGTTGGGAATTACTGAGAAGATTACCTAAAGAGTTGGGCGCAATCCTGAGCAGCTGCAGTGTAGAGGACTTGATATTCTTTCACTAACAAAATATTATGGTGCAAAAATTGGTAGATTCAATCATAGAAATTCAGAGCTAAGGTGCTAAATTCACATCGGAGACCGAAGCGAAACATAATAGCAGCTCAAATCCGACTCATAATATAGCAGACCAAAAATAAGAAGAATGGAATTCAATGAGCATATCGTTCGAAAAATCATCCGAAAAAGTTGAAGTTGTGTCATTTTTGAATAAAAGTAATAAATTACGACCTTCGAACTCCAAAAAAAAAAAGAAAGTTAAGTGAAAAAAAGCAACGAACAGAGCCAAAATTGGATCGTCTTTTTGGTGTCAAAGGAACCTCTGCCGAGAGTCGAAGGAATCCTTTAAGCAGGGCCCTGACATCCGCCAGATCCGCATTACTTTCTCGTTTACTGAAATATATTCATCACCACTACTAAACTCACCTCAAATGATACTGTATTGCCTTAGCAGTATAGAATGCTTAAATCTTTCAGATGGTTTCGAGGCTGTCGTCTGGCTGTTTGATGGTTTATAATTGTAAATGATGATGCTTTATGTCTTGCATTAAGCTTTCGATCGTTCAAAATTGGCAAAAACGTCAAAGCAGTACTCATTTGCGGAAAGGTTGTTAACATAACGCAAATAACGCAAAACTTCTCCGAAAGTAAAACTGATAATAAAGTCATACGACAAGTAAAAAAACATTGCGACTCGATATTTCCAGTGGGGGGGGGGGGGGGGGGGAGTTGGGAATTACTGAGAAGATTACCTAAAGAGTAAGTGTGTCGAAAGGTGATTGATAAGGATATTGTGCATACGGGAGGGGAAATTATGAGTCATCTGACTTAGCTGGCTCGCTTAAAAATTTTCAGACAACTTTGCTTCTCTTAAAGCAAAGCTTTTCAGCTTGCCATTGCTTTCTTCTAGCATTCAAAAGGTTGCCTGATCATTGATTAAGTAGTGGAACATGGATATTTTTAATCGGTCTCGCATCACGAGCTCTCCACAGCAACAACTGAATTGCTGACGCTTTAAGATTGCAACAACGAAATTGAGATAATTAAATGGTCTTTTTGAATGAGTTGATTAGATTTGCGCAAATGACTTTCTTAGCCATCTCATTTTGCCAATTCTGAGCCAACTAGATGCCCTTCATAAATCTTCCCACATCGAATAAGGGCACACGTGCACTGCTTATCATCCATTTGGCACTTCACTGATTCAAAAGATCTTGCGATTTCGACACAGTGTCAAGATCTGTCGCGTCAGTTGAATCGTTGATGCCAAATAATTGATATCCGGTGCTGACATCGTTTTATATGCAACAGATTAAGTCACATATGCATGAGTAGGATTAACGACGAACCTTCTAACAAAAGCTTCATCATCACCGGGTAGAACGAATTGAGAAATAACAGAATGAATTAAGAGGAAATAGAAAAAGCACCAGAAGGGCTGCATCTGAAATATGCAAGAAGATAAGCGTTGCTGTATTAAATCAATGCGAGCATTGCCTTTGAATCGTCTTTCTTCCCTTTTTGGGGAACAGGATTGCCTTTTTATTTTTCTTGGTGAGCGCTGTGTTTTTTGGCAAATCATTCAGAATCACATCTCTCAAACCGTTTATGAACTCTGAAAAAAAAAGGCGAAAACTTTTAAAATGAAAACTCACTGATGTTTGGGCATTATAATAAGTCACTGTAACTCCAGTTATTAAAGGACGCAACAAGATTCAACAAGAAGACTAGGAAGTTACGCAGTATTAGCTGAAAAAAGTCTGAGCTGTAGTTGTGAACCTAGAAGAAACCACCTTAATTTTATTTGTAAATATTTAGCTTCACCCATTGCTACGGCTGCGTATTTCAGATTTACGAGGAGTGTTTGAGGCCTAGTTGAAAACTGAACAGAATAACTGAAGCAATACAGTTGCTTTTTTCCAAGACGCATACTTTCGCACGAGAAGGTGACAACCTTTGAAGTGGAAATACAACAAGCCAAATGACATTCTATTAAAATAAAGGTCGCATATCAATACCGAAGTGACGAACATTAGATGAGATGAAACTCTTTTCATCAGCTCAAGTTTCGCTAATAACAGAAAATTGAAACAAGTAGGTAGCTGATGAAATGAGTGCTTAAACGAAAGTATTCTCACAGCAGAATATATTCAATGCGCTGTTTTCAAGGCGATAGAGAATGTTGTTTCTATCGTTTAGCAGCAGAATTATGAACCGCAGACCAGCTGAGTGGATTACTGGTGTAGTGGAACACGATGAATTTCAATGGAAACTGGCGCAAGCTCAGCAACAGCAAGACATCAAATGCCCTTCACGAAATCCGCTCTGAGGCGATATGATGACGTGTTCGGTTGCACCATATTCGGTGAGACCGGTTTAGGCAGCATTTTCTATACGCCTTTTTCTTAAGTATCCATTGTTTGAGTCTTGACTCTTTTTTTCTGCGAAACGTATTCCTGAAAGAAAGCCTTTATTTGTGATATTCGCTGCATTTGGCTTCGCGAAGCTGTTGCTCAGTCCAGTCAAGAATGAATTATAATTCTTGTACAAAAAGCGATAGAGTAATACCGTAACATAGTGTGGAGGTGCCAAGTTATGGATCATCTTTTAAGAAGAAAACTTGTGGTTTCAGCAAAATTTCGCGAGAAATCTTGGTCCACTTTCATATACATAACGCAGAAAATGGCGCAGGTACGTCAACCTGAAGAAAAACCTATTCATTTCGTTGTGTTCTATATGTTAGTACCTCTCCCCTCCCTCCCTCCTCCCCCACCCTGCCGAACAAAAAACCCCACTAGGCCAGATGTGTGTCAATAGCCCTCATTGTTGGTTCAACGATGGTGTTTAATCCCTTCTTTTTGTAAACAAAGAAGAAAAAAGATTACAAACCTTTCCCATGCAACGACTGTCTTCTTATATCACAGAAACTCGACTTGTATTTTTGTGCGGATGATCCGCCACAGCTGAGTTGTCATTTACATCCTACTGCACCACTGATGCATATAGTGTGAATTCTTTACATTATGGGACTATCACTAGTGCCAAACTGTTTTGTGAATCTGCTTCTAGAGGTATTTTTCATTCCAAACATTTTTATATGGATGAGTAACCCCTTTACTTGGTGTAACCCCTTCGATTAGTGCTGCTTACATCATTACTGCAAAAGTATTATACTTATTCTTCTCGTCGCCTCTAAAAAACACATTTCCACTCCCATCATCATATTTCGAACTTAATCTCTAAATTCACTGCCATCCCTAAAGATCCACTGAACATCACAACACAACTGCCTAATTTATATGTCTACACAGCTGACGCAGTTGGAGGCCAAGAGTGAAGTTTTACTGATGACAGCCAGCTGAAGAAAAATTTTTTGGTGTAGCCATCATACAATTCTTTTGGTCCTCATCCAGTCTAAAAAAACGGAATTTTAAGACCACTTCTACTCGCCAAAATACTCGCTATACGTAAAGATATTAAGGTAGATTGAGCGGAGTATATTCGTGAAAGAAAAATTGAAATAAAATTAAATCTATCGAGATGAGATGCGAAGAAATCTCACACCAAGTGTAACGGACCCCTATCAAATTTCGAATAAAAGTGATATGTGAATTTAAGAAAAATGTAACCGTCTTACCCGTCGTTTTATCTTCCTCAACTTCAACTTCAAGCGACGAATCGAAAGGAATAAGACACACCGTAAATACTTTTCATCACATCGACGGTAAATGTTATGGAATGATCTGGTAATATAAGCCAGTAATATAAACTTGCTGTTCAAACTTGAAGCGACTTTAAGCTATCATACATAGTCAAATGTTACAGGATGTTCGGAATGCGAATTGAAGGTCACGACGGATAGCCGTCTACATCAAACAAAATGGACAGGATATCCCCACAGATTCTGAACCAGTTTCATATGGTA